>BLXL01010297.1:0-30559 GCA_023170135.1 Acarapis woodi
AAAGAAAATAAACGTGAATAAAATTTTAAAAATGTGCAGAATATATTCAATTTGTTTTTTTTTTCAAACGTTGTAATTATTGTCATTGCTTAAAATCATTAATTATATTTTTGAAAAAAAATTTTATATTTAATTAAATAAAATTAATAAATAAATCTGATTAATTAATCAATACGAAAATAAGATAAAGATCTCAATAAATTAAATTAATTTAAAATCTTGTTGAAATTTAAATTCAAAATCTAATTAAATCTTAAAGTAATTAAATTATGTCTTATGCATTAAGAGAAGTATATCATTCATCAAAAATGCCCATTTAAAATTAATGATTTAAAATATAATTTTTTTTTGAAAATAAAAATTATGGAATCCCTTTATACATCATCTTCACATGCAGCTGTTATTGATCAGCTCAATCTAACAAATACAGTTGAACAATGTAAATATCATGCAAACAAAATAAAAAATATAGATGAAAATTTTACAATTACAAACACAATTCTTTATCGTGAGAAAAATGAATTAAATAGTTTAGAACTATTTGTGCGTAAAACATTTGAAGCTGCAATCGAGGATAGCAAGACTGAAATATATATTTACTGTGTTATGTTTATTTTAGGTTTTGTGGGCAATATATTTGTATTAATAAATCTCTATAAAAATAATCGAAAATCAAGACGTCGTGAAAACACATTATTTATTCATCTCTCAATAGTTGATCTTTTAATCGTGGTGGTTTGTGTTCCAATTGAAGTTTATTGGAAGGTTACTTTTGTCTGGAAATTAGGTACTTACCTGTGTAAAACATTTCAATTTTTCAGAAATTATTTCATGTGAGTTCAATCAATTAAATTGACTAAATTATATTACATTTTTGCACATCTTATTTTAATTAAATGATTTTTATATAAAAATTTTTATTTCTTTTTTGATTATTTAGGTATCTCAGTAGTTTTATAACCGTCGTGATTGCAATCAATCGTTATCAGGCCTTCATTAATCCATTTAGTTTCCCGAATGAATACCGAAGAAATTTGTATTTGCTTTCTTTTGGTTATATTTTTTGTTTCTTAATCAGTGTACCTCAGGTAAATGATTTTTTATCTAATTTTATATTCAAATTATTTATTAAGATAAATTTAATCATTTGAGTGTTATTTTTGCATAATACGAATAATTTATGCACTAATTTTCCGATTTTATAGAAATTTAAATATGACCTAGATAGAATTTTATTTACTAATGAATCTATTCAAATTTATTTTGACGATTCTCAATTCAATTTTTTAATGCCTTCTTTAAAATTTCTTAGTTTGATAATAGAAAATATTTTTAAAACTCTAATAATCAACATTTAGTTTTCATTTTCGTTTCTTTAAATTATTTGTTTTCCGGTTATTTCAAAAAGAAAATAGGGAATCGTTTATAAATATTTTTACTTTCAAATTATTTTGTTGAATAAATTATACGTTACCGTTTCTGATTAGTGCTTGAAATTTTTGTGTCTAAAGATGAAAATAAGATGAATACTAGACTCTTTAATTCTGTTTTATATAAAAATGTATTATTGCTTACTCTTAAATTATGGATATTATGTTATATTTTGTATGATCATAATTAGCTTTTAAAAAAAAATTTGATTGAAAGAACTATTCGAAATTAAAATTATGATACTTTATATAAAATAAATAAAAAATAGCAGCTTTTAAATAGTAGTTTTTGATTAAATGAAATATTTTGATTGATCTTAATTATCATAAATAAAATCCTTATTTAAAATATATTTTATTCTATTATAATAACTCTTTGAGATTATTAGTTGATATTTTGCTTTAGTTTTTATTTTTTTTTTAGCTTGTATAGATTATAAAAAAAATTAATAATTTTGACAAATTCCATTTTTTTTAACTAAAAATATAAAATTTAGGATTATATTTATGAGAGATTTAGTACAAAAATCTAAATTTTGCCACACAAAAAAATTCACAACACCGATTCTAATTCTGATCACCTCTATGTAAAAAAAAATTATTTACTTATGGCACTGATATTTTCTTTGACTAAATGAATCATTTCTAAGATTCAAGATAATTATACTTTAGTGATGATTCAATTATATTTCGTAAATTTTTTATCTTTTTTCTGTTATTTTGCTTTTTAAAAATTGCTTTTATTTTTCGATTCGTAATTGTGTGATCAATTAAATTAATTGAAATTTTTTTCAATAAAAAACTTATGTTATAAAGTTTGATAAATTATATTTTAATTGATTAATCTGATTTTGAAATCAATTCTTACGTTATAAGCATCCTTCACAAATTTAAATAAATAGAATCGATTAGATTATTTTTTATATTTTTTATTGATCTATTTTAACATGAAAAACATACTAATTTAACAGGCAATGTAAATATGATATGTTCCAATTCTGATTTAGACGTACACAAAAAATTTTTATTTTTTCAAATCTTCGTTTTTCAATTTTAATTATAATTATAAATTTATTATCGTATTCTTTTTTCATTCTACACAACAGTAATATCTATAAAATTTTAAAGACAATTCTTTTGAATTTAATAGTGATCATTCATTTAATAACGTAGATTGAAACGATTGATTTGTAATTATAAACAATATATTAGAATTTAGTTATTAGTTACGGTTTTTTTCATAAAAACAAGACGTGACACTTTTTTAGTTTTCAGAGTAGTTTGAGATTTTCAATGTTGCAAAAAAATATTTTTTGAAAAAATCAAAAGCATTTTTAATTATAATTTTCCAATTTTTTTTTTATACAGAAATCAATGACACCATTATAATAATCTATTTAGATAAAAAAAAGTAACTTGATTCTAAGCTTAAAACATTTATATATAAATCATATTTTAATTGAAATGATCGAAATTATCCGATTCGTTGCGAAAAAAAATCGATCTAAATAATTGATGTTAATGTGAATCATTTTTTTTTCATATAAATTTTATTGGTATTTATGAGTAGAATATAGGAATTTAAAAACAAATTATTAAAAAATATTAAATATCGAAAATACTTGAACCATATAGCTTCACAAAATGTAAATTTATTCAAAATTCATAAAGGTTTTCTTAAAAATATTCATTTTTTATTTTGTACCCAAAATTTGTAACCAAATAAACTAAATTTTTTCCCACAATTTCTTTCAAAATTTACATTCATTATAGATTGATTTTATTTAAAAAAAAATGTGAAGAAAAATTTCCGAATTAGATCTTGTGTCGAATATTAATTTTTTACAAAAATGAAAAACTGAATTCAATTTAAAATTTGAAAATTTTTTTGAATGAAAATTTGTATTATAACAAATCTTAATTATGATTCAGGGATCAAAAAGAAAAGAAGATAAATTTAAACCATCATTATTAATTCAAATCTGAAAAATATGCTTTAATAAAAAATTAAAGATTCTATAGAATGCAAAACGAACTAAAATGATTTATATAATTGAAAATACTATCTTTGTTAATCTTAAAAGTTGAACAAATAATTACATTTTATATTATATAAAAAATAGATTATTTTGATAATGAAATTATGAATTAATTTGATCTGTATATAAAATTTTATATTTTTGTTGCAATTATTTTCATAAATTATGATTCATGAATAGTCTTCAAACAAGCTATTTTAATTTGAAAATTAATGATTTGAAATTCAACATATTATTGATAACTTCGATGTCTTTAACTTTAAAAATTTTATTTTAAGAATATGTATTTTCTAAAAATTTAATCAAAGATTGATTTTTATTTGAAAAGATCAATTTTTATTTTTCGAATTAATTGGAATAATCTGGTAATCATCCATCATATAAAAAAACTAATATTAATCGGCACATACAATGTATATTAAGATCGCTAATATATAATTTTTGAAATTTCTCAGATCTCGTATAATTTTTGAGTTCTCTAGCAATAATTTTTTTAGAAAATAAAATTTAAAATCTTATTTTCAAATCAATTTTACTTGTTCTTTTTTCAAAGAGTATAAAATTTCGATTTATTCATATTTTCGAAGAAATTTTTATTAATTAAAAAATTAAAGAATTTTTTTTCAAATTGATATCTCAATCAAATTTATTGTTGGTAATAGTTTTAAGATAAAATTAAAAATTTTTATAAAATTTTTGTATTTTTCTCAATCATAAACATTTTTCATGAATTCTGTCGATAAACAATTTTTCTTTTTATTCTTCATAATAAAATGAAAAGGATCTGAATTTTTTATAAAGTCCGACTTAAATGATTAATTGTACTAAACAATTTATATATTTTCAAACTTATCAAATATGCTCTTAAATATTTTATTAAAATTTTTAGTTCGAAATTTAAAAAAAATTAAATTTATTTTATTTTGAGTCTGTAAATCATTTGTAATAAATTAAAAATTGTAACTGGTAGGACGGGGACTCAGGGTAAATTTACAAATAGCGAAAGAAAATGTAAAAAATAAAAGCATTAGAATGGCAGCGAAATATTTTAAATTTTATCGTTTTGAAGACTCAAAATTATATTTTTCTGAAAAATGTTTTTGCCTTTAAAATTTCAATACTTGAACAATATGTCTCATCTTTTTCTCTGTTTTTAATTATTTTTTTTAGTAAAGAAAAAGGCGAATCTAATTTCATTAAATTTAAAATACACGAATAAATATATTGAAAAATTTAAAAATTACTCAAGATCTTGTGATTTTTTAGTGCAATTTTTTCCTAAACAAATTATTTTAAATTTTTATCTTGATTTTTGCTTGTACAGTTTTAATAATTTTCAATTAATTTTTTTTTTCTGTTTGGCTAAAGAGTAAATAAAAATTAATCAGCATTTCTGTGCTCAAATAAATTCTTGTTGGTGCTAAATTAAGATTCAGACGACTAAAGCATCGAAATTTTAATAAAACTAATATGTATCACACATTTTTAAGAATTCATTGTATTTTGACAATCTATGTATATGCCTAAAAATAGTAATGTGCAAAGCAAAATGTTTTGATTAATTTTCTTACGTTTGTTTGGTTCGAGAAAAAAAATTATTGCTGAAATTCTGGAAAAAGTGGTAAATATTATTGTTAATAAAAAGCACGATTTTTAAATACTGATATATATACTGATATATTCCTTAAATGTGAAATTACTTATCAAATTTATTCATTATATAGAGAATTTATGCTGCGATCTTTTTGATCTTTTTGAGTAGAAAAATAACGTTCATGCAATAGAATGAATTTTTTCTTAAAAGATTATCTACATACCATATATCATTTAATATTAACACAATCAAAAACTGTAAAAATGAGCATAATATTAAATGATATGCGCTAAATACTCGTAAATGACCGCATAATTTAAATTAGATCCTATTATTTTTTGGCAAACATTTTTTTATCCAATACATTATATTGTATTCTACTAATCTACTATCTACTAAAGACTTCATAAAATTTTTGAAAGATTTGCTCAATATTATGTAAAATTATTAATAATCAATTACCTTTAAGACTTTGATACATATTTTTGTTATGCAAACTAAAAATAATCAAGAAATTTTATTTCATAATTAAATACTGAAATTAAATTCGTAAATTTATCAGTCAGCAAATTTTATTTTTCTTGAATATTTTCAACAAAAAATTTTTTATTCTAAAATAGAAAATCAATTGATTGCTTTCGTAACTTGTAAAAAAACATATCGAAATTATTTAGATTATATAAAACTGATTAGAAAGTGGAAATGTTTGTCACGTTTCGAAAATTTCTTAGTTCGAATTATAAAATAAATAAATGATCAAATAAATATTCAAAATTTAAAATTTTGTAATATATCCGTTAAAATTTTTTGTTTTCCTTTAAATTCATTTTCTCTAAATTTGGTTACTCAAATTTATAATGAGATTATAAAATTTAAATTTTAAATGACAAAATAATAAATACTCATTTATCATTTGATGCAAAGCAATTTTTAATAGCTTGTGTCGAAATTTATTTAATTAGTCGTTGTCAGATCTCAAAAAGAAATAATTCATAAGTATTTATTCTATTAGATGGGTTTCGTAAACAAACATATGTGCATATTCTCAAGTTTTAAGAATGATCAAATATTGTGATCCAGTAAGGTCACTTTATAATAGTACGTATAAATAATCTGATGTTTGTCGAATCTGTAATTTAGATTAGGATTATTATTTGTGTAATAAATAACTGATTGTTTTGGTGTAGAGTGATCAGATAATTAGAAGACATAAGATGCCTTCATCGTATTACAAATTTATGACAACATATAGGAAAGAATAGAGGTCGAAATAAAGTTATTTTTGCAAAAGTGTTGTCTCGCGAATTCAAAATTTCATTGGTCTAATACGATTTTGAAAAATTCTATCCAGCTTTGAATTATGTGATTTAAAACTTAACTGCTAAAATAATAAAAAAATTTTTGCAGTAAAATGTTTTTAATTTCACTTTGATATTGAAAGTAACATGTAAAATAATTAAGCGCTTTATTTTAGATTCAAATGTATGTATGATTTGAATGAGAAAATGCATATAAAAATCAGTTTTTTTAATCAGTGAATTCAGATTATTTCAAGTTTGTTAAAACTAGGCATCTAAAATTAATTATACATTTAGAAATCTAGGAATAATTTTCTTATTTATTATATTATCTTTTTGAATCAATCGAATTTGACTTATAAATAACTATATGATTTTAGTAAATGATCTTAAAAAAAATTTTTTTGATGTTTATTTTTTATCTACTAATTTTATTTTTAGGGAATTAAATTGATTCATTTTCAAAGTTAAGTTCAAATTATTGTAAAAATATTTTTAATTATAATTGTGAAAGTGAAAACAAAAATTTGGATCTGAAAAGGGAAGATTTTCAATTATTTAAATAAAGAAGTTTGAAAAAAAAATATTATTATGTGTTTATATTGAAATTTCTTTTTGCTAGCATATTATATAAAAGTGATCAAATAACTAATTCTGGATAAAATTTTTTATAGTTTTTAACTATATTGCACAAAAATCGAATCTTTTTAAAATGATAAACACTTTTTTCTATTTATAATCAGAATAATTTTACCTTTATGATCATTAGAAATTACGTCTCAAAAGCATCAAGTCCCGGCAATTTTACTGAAAAGCATTATTGGAATCGTTTAATTATAGTATTTATTAAGTTATACAATAACAATTTCTAAATCTATATGGATAGAAATGATAAAATGAAAATTTTCGTTATCAATTCATAAATAAATCATTCGTTGAATGGATGAAAAAAGCAAATATGCTTAAATACTCGACTAATTCCGAAATTTGTTAAATATATCTGTTATTTGATTTCGAATTGGTAGCAGGTGGTTTGAAATAAACATATATGTATAAATATTAATTTCAGAAAAACTTTACCTACTAGTAAATTCAAGTTGGGAAATAAAAGCAATTTTGGGTTAAAATTTATAAAAAAAGAAACCATTGAGATTTTTTTTTCGAAAAATCATCGACGTATTAATAAATTAAAAGTTACAAAATCATAAATAAAAATTATATTCATGCGTTGATTTGTATCCTTTGTAAATAACTCAGACATTATTATTTAGTTACATTCAAAAAAATTTCTAACTTTAAGCTAAACTCATTCCATACAATTTTTATTAATGATTTCCTTTTTTGAAAAATCTTTTATCAGTTTTTAATCATAATTTATATATCTATATATTATTTAATCCTAAAAAAATCAAACGATTTTTCATCTAGAGTGTTTAACTTATTATAATAATTTTTTCGACTTTTTTGCAGATCATTCTTTTTAACACTATTAAACATGATTCCTGTAAGTTTTATCAATGTGTAGGTTTCGGAGTTTTACCAAAAAGTTTGAATGAATTATATGGATGGTAAGCCACGTTTTCTTTTTGTTAGTTTTAATACATAATTTATTGATTAACTTAATTTTTGTCTTGAAGGTACAACATCTTTGAAATGATGTTCATGTTTATTATACCAATCAATTTTATCCTCTATCTTTACTTTTGTATTGTAATGGGTTTAGTTAGGCACAAAAATAAATATCGTAAGTAATCTAACAAACAAATAAAAAATATATAATTGGAAATACAAATTAATTTTTTTGATTGTTTGCTATTAAAATAAAAAATTTATTTAAAATTTATCACAATTTTCATTTGGAAACACAAAGTAGATTCGAACTATCAAATTCGTATAAATTTTGTAAATTGTATTTTGATTACGTTAAAATTATACAATAATAATCGCAAATCATTTCACCAAATAAAAAAAAAAGACTTTTGTCCCATGATATGCTTAAATTTTACCAAAAGACAAACAAAATTTTTTTGTTTCAATTTTAAAGTTAGAAACATCTATTTTTTTTCTTCTAATTCGTAATTCACATATTATTTAATTCATGAGATCAAAATATGTTCTAGTATGATCAAAATATGAAATTTTAAAAAATTACTTATGTATTTCAGAATAAAAAGAAGTGAATCTTTTGGAGAAAGTAATTTGTAATTATTGGTAAAAAATTAATAGAATTCAATAATGGAAATAAATAGCCATTCAATTCGAATTTAATTTTAATAAATTGACGTTTTTCAAAAATTTTTTTCAAAAAATACTTACGAGGTGTTTTTAGCAGGAAATTACAAATTGTTAAAATCTTTCTTTGGAATATAACCTCAAAATTAGGAAATTTTTCGAGTATTTTGAATTTTTTGATTGTTTTTTGTTTTTGGATATTTTTCAGAAATTGATAGCATTCGATACAATGCTTTCAAAGAATTAAATTGTGAGATTGATTTTTCAAAAATATAGGCTATTATTTCAAAAAAAAAAAATTATCTCTTCAAATTATTTTATTTGGAAAATTTCTCGTAATTTTTTTGATTCATTGAATATTTCTGATCGGTTGCATTAAAATTTTTTTGTTCCGAAGGTGAAAATTTAGTTGCTTTGTAGATATCTATTTAATTAATTTTTATGATTTCGAATAAATTTATCAATTGAAACCATTTTAATATTATAAATAACAAAATATAATCATTAAAAATTTTTTTGATGAAATTGAATAAAATTCATGAAGAAAAAAAAAGAAAAATTCAAATTCAAGAATTCATTTTATTTATTTATAAAGTTCTAATTAAATAATGTCTTTACATTAATTTTTATTTTAGCATCTAGAATTATTACTTAATAAATTGAAAAAAAATTAATTTAATCATTCGTTTATTAGATATCGATTTTACAAAATTGTTTGTTTAAAAATTCCATTAAATCAAAGAAGGTACATTTTTGAAATGTTATTTTTAAAAATGGTCAATAATTGTGATATCACTTCTCTATGACAAAAAAATATTCAAAATTTTAAAATTTTAAATTCGTAGACAAAACATGCTGAAACATTTGAACTCTAGGTACATTATCGCGACTCATGAATTTGAATAATGTAATCGACATCTTTACATACAAATGATTACAATTAAGTTTTATCTTCAATAATTTCTCTTCTGAGTAATTTTTTATGCTCTTATTCTTCAGAATCTAGTTCATTGAAAAAAATTTTTTCACAAGAAGTTAGATAAATATTCTCAAAATATGCAAGCATAGACAATTTGATCAGTTTCATTATTTTTCATCGTAGTTTTTATTAATGTCTAAATTTTAATAAAATAATGTAAATTATCTATTTTTACATGATTCATCTATAATTTATAATTTAAAAAATCTGTGACACTTTGTCAAAATCAACAAATTGAGAAATTTTTTTTTAATTCATATAAAATATAAGGTCGAAAAAAAAATATTTCTTCGTGTCAGGTTTTATTATCTATTGCTGAAATAGTAAAAATAAAAAAACTTGTAACCATCGACATGTAGCTATGCCAAGTCACAAATAATTCGTTGACGGAAACATCGAATCCTTTAAAAAAAAAAAATTTCTAAACATTTAAATGGAAAAATCTTTTATATTTTTTTAATTAATTAAAAGTTGCATGATTGATATGAATCTTTTTAGCGAATCCAATAAAATAATATTGAATCCATTAAATTTAATATTTAAAAATTTTTTTCACTACAAAGAAAAGAAATTAGACAACTTTTTTAATTTTATACTATTTTTCTATGATAGAATAAAAGATAAGTCAAACAACAAAATAGATTGATTCAATAAATTCGAATAAAATTTATTAATTTTTCTAATTCTGTATATTAGTGGATAGATTTTATCTTTGTGTCAGGAAAACTGTATAATTTTTTTTTTTTCAATTTTTTCAAATTTAATAGATTTTCAAAAATTTTTCGTGTTATTAAATTATTTCGATAAAATTAATTGATAAGTAAGTTTATATTTACACAATGGAATTTTAAATTTAAATTAATAGAAAAAATCTTTTATAAAAATTATTTCATTTGTCATTGAAATGTATTTTTCGAAAAAATGACTACAATATTAAAATCTCAAAAACGTTTATAATATATTTGAACCAATACAATTTTTTTTTGATGAAAAAATATTAAAGGTTTTGATAGTTAGTATAACTTGATTTAATTGAATAAAATAATTCGAAAAATAAGCCCACAAGATAAGTTGCAGAATAAAATATTGAATGATAAATAGTAAAAGATTAACATAATAACAGGCTTAAAATGAATAAAGAGAAAATTATTAACTTTTTTCTTCTATATTTTAGTATTTAAAAATGCATTCAAAACTACTTGTGATAGATCGAGTCAAAGTATTGAAGGCCAAGCATCAAATCGGAAAAATGTAATGAAGCGGGCCAAAAAAAGCGCTTTACAAATGGCAATATTAGTACCCTTAAAATTTACAATTTGTTGGATACCCCACTGCATTTTTATCGTCTGGAATAAGATTGATGCTGAGTCGGCTAAAAAATTAGACAATTTCACAATTCAGACAATTTTAATGATCGCTTTATTAAATAGTGTTCTTAATCCATGGTAAGTTTGATCATTAAAATATTTATTATGAATTTTTTACAGAAAAAAAATTGCATTTCAAAAATTAGGCTTATGTCATGGTGTCAATTAAAAAAGCATCTCAGAAAACCAATGAAACATCGTTTTCGTTGGCAGGAGAATAGATTTGATAATATTTATAAAAAAAATAAAAAACCGATTGATTTAGGCCAATCGAATTCATTGAAACAAACTAATTATGAAATCAAATTAAAATCACTTGATCAACAACAAATTCACACACCTCATTTTTGGATGCGTATTCGAAACTATTTATCAAATTTAAATCAATTTACGAAATCAAATTCAAATATTGAAACAAATACAATCAATAATACGCCTATTAGAACCGCGAAAGGTATCTTAAATGGTCAGCTAAGTGTTTGCAGCAGCCAATTGACTAGATCATCTTATAATCACACAAGCTGTAGTTTAACGAATGGTGTTATTGAAGTTGTGAAAACTAATTACAATAATCAATATATGGAAAATAAGCTTAGGTATGGTGATGATTATCATATTTCTAGAAATTATTTCAAATTGAAGATAAAAAATGAAAGAAATCAGTGTTATATAAATTCATTGGCTAGTGAAAATCTTCAATCATGCAATACGACTCCAACAAGAAACAGTAGCCTATTCTATTTAAATTCAATTAATTCAAAAAATTTTATGAGCACAGTGACAGCGACAGCTGTTTATTCTTTTTTATGCGTATGCTGCGTTTGGAATGGAAAAGCAAAAGGAAAATTGACGAGAAAATATTGTATAAAATATATTAGGCCAAATTGCATAAAAAATAATTCGACAAAGTTTCATTCAAAATCAAATGAAATAAATTTGCATACTTTTAATACACAAATCGGACAATTTCAATTAAAAATTTTAACTCATAAACCAAATCACAAATTACAAAATAAATTTTATTCAACAAGCAAATACACCGTCAAACACAGAAGATCGAATGATTTTACAATTATCGGTTAAACGAATTATCTCTTTTTCACACCAAGTATTGGTCTTCGCAAAATAAAAATGATTATAACTTCAAACAATAATTATCATTTAACAGTGATCAACGAAAATAATTATGAGAAATATTGTTTTAATGAACACAAAGAGAATCCCTATGCAAATTCGAAAATTTTAATGAATTCAAATATTGATCAGCGAGAAAAAAAATTAAAAAAAATAAATCATTCCCAAAGAAGAAAAATGTAAAATTTTATAAAAACAAGAATATTTTTGAAGTTTTGCAGATCAATAAAAAAAATAAACGATGTTAAAAATAGAAAAATACTGTTGGGCAAACTAATTAGACTAATTTAAAAATTTTTACAATATTTTACTATATTGAGTGAATAAGCTTTTTGGTTTTTCATATAAAATGGTCGAATTTTCATATTTTTTCATAAATTTCTCGATTCATAGTAAATTCTTAAAAAAAAACATATATTTTTGCTGAATTGTTATTATTAACATTTCAATGAAACCTAGAACTCTAATTTGTATAACAATGTAAATAGCTTTAATAAGTAAATTTTTGTAAATAATCAGATACAACTAAATAATCTTTTAGTGTGAGATTTAATTTATTCGAATAAAATTTTTACGATATTAGTATGAAAGAATTAAATCTAGAAAAAGATAAAATAAAAAACAAAGAAATTATATCATGTAGAAAAAATTGAAATAAAAAACAATAATTAAATTTTTTTTTTATTATTAATTTTATTTAAAAATAAAAAATTTTCAAAATAAGTATTTTAAAAAATACAGTTAAAATTTGAAAATAATTTACCACTGAAGACGGCTATAAGATTTTTCATTATTTAAAAAGTTTCTCGGTAAATAAAAATGTAATTTTTGAATATTTTTTTCAACTTACAAGAATTTGTAAATTTTAAAAACTTGAAATTTTTCAAATCAAAAAATAAATACATTGTATTATCTAAATAATAAAAAAGACATTTGAAATAAATTTTATTTTTAAATTTTAATTAAAAAGCCAAAGAGATTAAATAATACTCTGGGGTGATAGTCTCGTTTTGTTCTATAAAAATTTTTTTGCATTCTATTAAAATAAGCGCATATTAGTTTAGTATAATAGTCAAATTTAGGCATACTTAAAATAAACTTTGTGAAAGAAAAATTACTAAGTATTTCGAAAAGATTTCTTTCTTTTTTTATTTAGATTAGAAAAAAATATAACATTAGGCTGATAAGTTTTCCTTTTTTTATTTACAATATTGCATTAAATAAAATTTTAGAAGTTTAGTTCTAGAAGATTTTTAAAATTTAATGAAAAATGATGAATGATTACAAGAATGTAATTAAAAATTTATTTCGAATAGTTTGCGATAAAAAAGAAAAAGTTTTATTGCACTCTAGAGTTAAAATATAATCTTATTCTTATTCCATTCGAATTTTGAATAAGATTTGGATCAATATGAAAAATTCAATTTATACTAATGAAAAAAATCATTATTCTAATAATAGCATCCATTCTTAATAGCTAGACTGATAAATTTGATTTATTGATTGTTGATTGATTTGTAGGTTTTGAAAATCTAATAAATTTGTCAATTATTTTAAAAAATGTTCAATTTTTTATAAAAATTACTATAATTTGTTTTGATTATATTTGATAATGACTTAAATGCAAAAAAAAAAAAAAAAAAAATATATACTTTAAAAATATGTTTCGTAGAATTTTAAGAAAAGAAAGTATATGAATTTCAAATTGTTATAAATGCTTATATTTTTTTAATATTATTGATAGGAAAAACTTTATATGTCTAAAAAAATTTCCATAGGAACATGGACTAAAATCAATCACGCAATGACACGCGCATGGATATTATTCTCAATAGTATCGATTTTAATTTTTTAAAATTTTATTAATTCTCGTTTTGTAGTTTTATTTGAGTAAAATTAAAATATTAGCTTTGTATTAAATTTATTAACAATATAATTTAATTTGACTAAATTTTATATTGAAAAGTAAATCGATTCGTCAATAACTTTGCACTTTCTTTTTTGTTTTAAAGTGTAGCTTAGTAAATTCTTTTTTAATGCATATTTTTATAATGACATTTAAAATTTTAAATAGCTTTCAAATATATCTTATTGAAGTTATGTAATCTTGTTCTTTTTCTTGATAAAAAAAAAAAAAGATTTTATTTAAAATTCCCATAAGTACACAAAAAAAATCTAAAAATTTCGGAAAACTTGAAAAACAAATCATTTTTTTCCAGAATAAAATTTTTTAACTAATATGAAAGTTGTATTCTGATAATTTTTTTTATGAATCGACAAATCAATTTTTCATTATTTGAAATTCAATTGGTCAAATTATTGTGGACAGAAAAAAAATTTATTTGAAAATATCAAAAATTTAAGCTTAAGTTTTTAAATCTTTTATTGTTATTTTGAATTTAATTATTATTTATTTCCAAAATAATTTCATTCATTAAATGACATAAAAAAATATAGATGCTTGATATAATTGATTGTTGAAAATCTCAGAATTCGACTGATAACATTTGTCATTACTTATAATTGTGAAAGTTTTCAAATTTAAACAACATTGTGAGATATCTACTATAATATTAGACTTTTTATTTTATCATAATAATTTTACTACTTTTATTCTCATATCAATAAGATCAAATTGGACCATACTGAAATTATTTTTAAAAAACTACTAAATCATAGGTTTCACTGATACTTTTTGAAGAACACATCAGCCATTTTTTTTTTTTGATTCATTATTTACACAACTAAAACAAATTGATGAATTAAGTATAATCGAAATACACAATAAGAACTTGAACAGAAAAGAGACGGAGCAAAGGGCAATAATACAAAATAAAATATAATTGAAACCAGATAAAATAATATTTGAAATTACAAAATTTCAAGTATAAAATGAGAATCAATGTCGTTGGAAAAAAAAATTGTGGAAATAAAAAGTGTAAATAATCGTGCCTAGAAAAAAATAAGACACACTTGCCTTAAAATTTCTAAGAACTTACTTTTACGAATCTATTTTGTTTTTTTGAAATCTAAAATCGTTATTAAACTAATCTCATTATTGTGATTTTACAACACAACCATGTATATTGAATATTAATTTAAACATTGATTAGATTATTTTTTGTTATGATATAATTAGTCAGAGTAGAATATGAATATAATAAAAATATATTACCAACCTAAAACATGTAACTCGAATCTAATTAATGGTTGGCTTACGCTGGTAAATTACAAAGCATTATTTATCAATTAAAATAAAATATTGTCTTTACAAATTTTCTTTCAATTCGCCTCATATGATCTATAAATCAATCATTTTATCTGACAAAAGAAAATAACGATTTGCCAGATAGATTAGTGTTTTGTATCAAAGATTTTATTAAATTGAGAAATAGTTTTAGAAATTCAATTAAATAAATTAAGCCATTTGAAATTATAAATGAAAAGATTTTAGTTTGGTGAAGTTGCTATTTTCAAAGTTTTTTTAATTAAAAAATTTATTAAAAAGACATTAGTTTTTGAAATTTTTTAGGTTTCATTTGAAATCTATTTTTATCAATTTTATTGCTTAATTAAATTTCCATGTCGTAATATTAAAAAAGAATTAATTATAAAAAAGGTAGATCAAAATTTTGTAAAATCGTTTTTTAAGAAAGCTTAGTGAGAATTCGAAATATCTATTACAAAATTGTTTTTTATACTTATTATAGAACCTCAACAATATCTAACAAATCGATGCAAAAAAAATTCAAATTGCCTTTATTTTATAGAAAATTTTATATTTAAAATGGACAGTTTTTAATGGTTTATGATTTATTTTGAAATTCAAGTTTCGAAGTTTTCTGGTATGAAAGCCTCAAAAAATTCAATTATCAAAAAATTAATTATTTAGACGGATGAATAAACATTTGTCGTAATATCTTCGTAGATAATGATAAATGTTTAATTAAATTTTCTACGATGTTAAAAAAATCAAAGATTTAAAAAATGCAAAAAAAGCGGATTTAAGAGTAAAGTATTTTTTAAGATTTCATCTACATGTGAAAATAAAAAATTTTTCGTGACTCGGACTTAAAAAATGAATCATTTATAATAAATTTGTATATGTCTATAAATTAAAAATTATTATTTCTAATGGGTCTCAAATATTTCTTTTGATAAACAAATAATTAAAAAAAAAAAAAAATAGAAACTCGAAATCGTCGAGATAGATTTTATTGATTCGATGAAAAAAATTCACAATTTTAATTATTAATACAATTTTCACAACCAATAAACTTGCTACTTTCAGGCACTGAAACAATATTATCTATCAATGAAATTATTGATGTGGATTGAAAATGTACAAAAAATTTATACGCTTGTATGATACCTATATTTACTTTGTTTAAGATTCATACTTATTTGTACAAAACAAAATTAATTAAAATAATCACTGAAGTAGATGAATTCTACTATTTTGGCTTCTTTGTAAATTTTAATATTTCATACCCTTTATCTTGTCGGCTTCCTTATACAAAGACATCTGTTGGACTGTGATTTGAAAGATGAAGAAAAATTTTCATTCGTATCAAATTTTAGGCAAATATAATAATTTTTTATAAGATGTGTTTAAGAAAATTTCATTTGGAATAAAAGATTTCTATACAAATATAAAACTCATAAAAAAAACCCAAAATATTTTCGATACAAAATTAAGTTTTTTTTTATAATTTTTTTTAAGATCACTTACTATACGGATCCCATTTCCAAACTTCAATTTTTTCTGGAGCCATTCTTGGTTTAATAAAAATGTGTTGATGACCAGACACAATACTTTTTATATAAATCATGACATACCTGAAATGGAGAAAATAAATCATTTTGTTTTAAAATGAAGGTATTTGATGATTTTATTTACAGGTAAATTGTTGAATGCAAAAACAAAATAAATATCGAAAGCCAAATTATAATGATCAAATTAATAAGAATGGAATTTCAAAATTCAAACATTTAAATAAAAGAGCGATTAAAATTTTTTGGTATATTTAGAAAATTAAATTGATACATAAGAAGCTATACCAAAAAAATTTAGAATAATTTGTTAACAAAATAATAAAATGCTAACCAAAATTTAATTTTTGAAAATACATACTTTGATTTGGCTTTTGCCATTCTGAAAGATCAAAATATAGAAACTAAAAGAAAATTCAAAGTAAAAATATTTTTATGTCTGGTTGAAAATAAATTTTTCTGAAATCGTTTGAAAAAATTTTATCAAAAAATAACTAAATTTTTCTTTTCCGACTTTTTGAAAACGTGAATGAAGTGTTTACTTTCGAGTTTTATTCTAATAACCACTCAAAGCGCTGATAATCAATTTTTAATTATAATTCAAAATAATTTTTCTTATCTTTTTTTGTTTTGAAAATAATTAGGAAAAAAATTTGAAAATTTCCACATAAAAAATATATAGATTATAGCATGATTTAAATCGATTCAATCACTTGATTGATAGAAAAAAATTTATGATACATTTTAAAAAAGATTTAAGTCGCATGCTCCAAATTGGAAAAAAGTCAACAAAAATGCTTCACATGATTTTAAATGTTTTTCAAACCCAAAAAAGCCATTGTTCTCTCTTTTTTTTTTTAAATCGTATCAAGAACAATTTAAAAAAATTTCAATCATTTTAAATCAGTTTTACATCCGGTGTTTTCTTTGAATATATCTAATTAAAATGAATTGATTTTTTAATNATTTNTCATNTATCATTTATCATTTATCATTTATCATTTATCATTTATCATTTATCATTTATCATTTATCATTTATCATTTATCATTTATCATTTATCATTTTATCATTTATCATTTATCATCCTGTTATCTAAACACTAAGGTCAAAATGCTATATATTGACAATCAATTTTCAGAAAGATGAAAACAAAGAATTTTCATTTTGTTTATTTTTTTATTGCTTTGACAATCACTTTACTATTTACCTTTGTTTTATTTGCGGCTCTATATCGATTAAGTACATTCGATATAGATGAAAGAATATTTGATGATGGTGGAGTAATGACCATTAAATTAAACAAGAAAAAATACAGTGATTTTGAGAGCGTAAATAATTATCTTAGAGATTATTATCATTATGGACTGAAAAAGTTTACCGTTAATAATTTTTTAGGTGATAAAAAGTCATTCGAATTAAAAGCAATTGAAGAAAGTGATTATTTTTATATTGATGAAAATACAAAGACTATAAAAAAGGGTGAGTAAATTTATCTTCAATAATGATATTTTTAATAAAATTCTTCTCAATCACCCAGACTTCGAATGCACTCATTACACTTGCTTCGATTTATATCGTTGTGAAACTTATGATAATTTAATAAAAGTGTACATTTATCCGGTGAAAAATTATGTGCTCAAACAGAATAGTAAAGTGGAGATTTTAAACGAATTCACTGAACAATATTTTCAAATTCTGGAATCTATACAGGACAGTCCATTTTATACTGATAATCCGAATCAAGCATGTTTATTCATTGCTCCGATTGACACTCTCAACGAGTTGACTTTTAAAAACTCAAGTCAAATTTCTCAGGCGATTAATAAATTGAAATATTTTGGCGAAAGAAGAGGAAATAATCATTTGTTTTTCAATTTTATCATGAATCAATATTTTTCCAGTTTAGATTTGGGTAGAGCAATGGTTGCGAGTGCTAGTTTTGATTCATTTGGATATAGACAAAAATTTGACATTTCCATACCCATGTACAGTCTTTTGTCTGAAGAATTTAAGATTGCTAATAATTCAATGATTAATTATGTATTAAAAAAGAATAGAAAATGGACGCTTTTAGTTACTCAATTCGATTTACTGAATAAAAACCAGAAGAAAATTTTTAAGCAATTTAAAGCAGATATTATGCAATCTACGCTTTTACTTACCAATCAATGTCGAAATCATGATCCGTTTAGGTTTAGATGCAGTCTTAACAAAAAAATTATTTTTAATTATACCCATATACTTCAGAATTCAAAATTTTGTCTTATTACTCGTACTAAGCATTTGGCAAGTACTTTAATTAGTGATGCGTTGATGTACGGTTGTATTCTTGTTATCGCTATTGACGATTTCGTATTGCCTTTTTACGAAAAAATAGATTGGCCTCGCTTTTCCATTAGAATTCATGAGAAACAATTATTTAATTTAATGAATCTTATTAAATCAATTGATGAAGACACTCAATTTGAGATGCGTAAACAATCAATGATTATTTGGAGACGATATTTTTCATCAATAGATCGAATAACAATAACCACACTCTTTCTTATCAACGAGCGTATTTTTCCTCACACAGCTTTATCAAAAGAAGAATGGAATCGATTTAAATGGGATCATCATATCGAGGGTCAAACGCTTGAAGTTGATGAGTATTCGACTTACATACACTCAGATACAAATTCAGCATATTTTTATGAGCCGCTGGATGTAATCAGAAGTAAATCAACGAATTTAAATTTTAAATCATCGAATCAAGGTTTTACTGCTGTTATTCTCACATATGATCGAATGGAGAGCCTTTTTAATGTCATTCATCAATTAATCACTGTGTCCTCATGCGTTAAAGTATTAATCGTATGGAATAATCAAAATAAAAAACCACCAAATTCAGATGAATTTTTCGAATTAATGAATAGAAATTGGTCTAATCAAGTAAAAATACCAGTTCAAATCGTAGTCACTACAGAGAACAAATTGAGTAATAGATTTTATCCATATTATGAAATAGAAACTGATTGCATACTTTCAATTGATGATGATATTAATATGTTGACATCCGATGAACTTGAATTTGCATTTCAAACGTGGAGAGAATTTCCTGATAGGATTGTGGGATTTCCAAGTAGGGTGCATAGATGGGACAAAAAATTGAATAGGTGGAAATATGAATCTGAATGGACAAATGATGTATCGATGATACTTACAGGTGCTGCATTTTATCATAAGGTAAATAAAAAGTGCTTTTCATTTTAATTTTTTATTAGAATAAGATTATATTTCATATTAATGATTCATTTTTATTTTCCGTTTTTTTTGTTGTTGTAAGCAGTTTTATAATTATTTATATACATTTGAAATGCCAGAAATTCGTGAATGGGTTGATAAAAATATGAATTGTGAGGATATTGCAATGAATTTTCTTGTTTCAAATATAACTGGTAAAGCTCCAATCAAAGCTACACCAAGAAAAAAATTTAAATGTCCTGAATGTGTAAATAAACCAATGCTTTCATCCAACACATTATCTCATTTGAACAAAAGATCAGAATGTATCAACATATTCGCAAAGATCTACGGTTATATGCCACTTAAAACAGTTGAATATAGAGCAGATCCGGTATTATATAAAGATAATTTGCCAGAGAAACTAAAACGATTTATTCAAATTGGTGCTCTTTAAGTTAAATGAGATCTAAATTTACTTGATTGATAAGTTGCAGAAAAACTTGTGTAGAAATGGATTGAGCCCAAGGTTCGAAGTCGTAGACGATGTACAAAATTAGCTAAATATATTCCATTTTTGATTGTTAAATTTAAAAATTCAACATGTAATATATGAGTAAAGGTTGTTCCATCGTCATGCTCTTTACCTCTCTTTTGTGTATTCAAAGCTATACGTTTCAGGAACCGAAGTCTACTTAAACCGAACTTGGCAGCCACTAAATTCGAAAATAGTTTTGCACCGGTCATCTCCTCCCACTGCTGTTCGAAAATATTTTTAAAAAATTGGTTCTTTATTCGAAAGCCTATTATTACATGACCATCATTTAGATTACCATATAGAGTTTTTTTCATATAATTTAGTCGATTATTTATTATTAAAGTATCAATCGACAAAGTATTATCTTTCATCGGATTTGGTAAAAAACTATTAATTGACTTCTTTGAACAATTTTTCTTTGTTAAAATTTTTTGTTGATATAAATTTGATAAGGAACCATTTAAAGAATCATAAGACAAATCAAGACTCTCCACAGAATTGTTTTCGATTGGTTTGAAATTATCGCTCAATAAAATGTATTCAGTATTTGTTGTACTGTTCAATGAGACACATCCTGAATCAGCAGATGAATAGTCAATCAATGAATAATCACACATAAAAAACTTATTGTCATTTACTTCCTTATTAGATATTTGATTTTCTAATGTTTTTTTGGTCTCATTTTGATTATTCAAATTAGTTGAAATATTTTCGGATTTTTTCTTTGTTATCACAGGTAACTCGAGTGCATATAACTCCTCATATATTGCCTGATAAAGCGTATAATTTTTCCCAAATTCACTTGATCTGAACAGTTTAGTGATAATGTTTTTATTCATATTGTTTTTATCGTAAATAGTTGAATAATGTAAAACTGGCTGGAACACTGCATATGACAATGAAATAATTAAAAATTAGTAAAATAATTTGAGCACATTTAATATATTATAAATAATCTTTTAAAAAGTAGTGATTTTAATAAAATTACCGATTATTTTTTAGTTTTGTTTTGACTTTTTTAGGTTTTTCTTTATTTCAAATTTTATTAAAAGTTTTAAATATCAGCTATTAAACTTACCTCCTTTTTCTAAGGTTTTTAGTAATGTCCCATTATTTTTGAACCAATCATTTTTAAGAAGTTCACTTATGATTTGATTCATAGCATTTGTGTAGGTAATGGGCCTCAATTTATTTGGCATCAATAGTGCATAAGATAATAAACTGTTTTCTTTGTGTCTTGGCAAATCTATCTGGGATTGGTAATAACTTTCTTCTTTATTTATTTCGAATTCGCTGCTTAGACTCTCAAACAGCATATCCAATTTATTGAACTTTTCATTCAATTCAATCCAATCCATTTCACTTTAAGTGGACCATAGTTTCAATAAAAATAAAAAATTGTTATAAAAATTTTTATTGATTCGAAATAAAAATTATGAACAACTTAATTTTTTCTGAATAAAATTTTTAATTTTTGAATAATCAAAAAAACACATTTCATACTTTTTGATTCAGTAAAAAAAATACATCTTAAATGTAAAAAACACGTTGTGAATAAACAAATTTTTAATTAATTCTAAACTTACTGAAGTAATTTTTTTCTAATCTTCAGATTCATTTTGAAAAATATAAAAGCTTTTTTTAAATCAAAAAAATTATATATTTATTATATTTATAAAAAAAAAGATTATTTTTTTGGCTTTAATCAGAAACACCTCGAAAATTCAATTTCAAAATTTGTAATTATGTGTCGAATTGAATTCGAAAATTATATTTTTTTATCACTTATTTATTACAAAATCAAAATTCTATTTAATAAGAAATTTTTTTTTAATATATATTTTATTATCTTATGGTTAGAATAATTTATCATATTCAAGACCAATTATTATATTAAATCTAAAACATCTAATATCTTTATTTGGATTTCACTTACAAAATATAATTATATGAAAATCATATGATTAATATATTACATGTTTATGTTCTAAATTTTATGATTTAAGCTAAATAATCTAACTTTCAAAGTCAAGATAAAATATAAAAAGAAATTATTTGAACATTATCGATCTAAAAAAAATAGAGTTTACATGAAGTATTGCATTTTAGAGTATATTATAAAACACTCATATGATAAATCCACACTGATTACCTTCTTGAACATCAAAAAGTAAGTAATTTAGCAATTTTTCTTCTTGTTTTCACAAATGTATAATTGATTACAACACAAAAAAATGCAATTTCACTAAAAAATTTAAAAATAAAAGCTAAAATTCAGAATATTGATCTATTAATCAAATTTAGTTGGTTGATATTCACAATTCAAAAAATAGAAAAGTCAAATAACAAAATTTTTTATAAGTCTATGTTTTTCTAATAGCAGTCGATGGTGAAATTCGCTATTGGACATACAGCAATTTATTTTTAGAATTTTGCCCAACTATAGATCATTTAGAGACACAGATTGCAAATTATAAAATTTACAAACTAGTGTTTCAATAAGATAAAATAAATAATATCTGTATTGACTAGTTCTGTTATCGTACATTATAATTTGTTTTTAGTAATGAATATTAACTAACCAGTCGATCGCATAAATATGTAGGTCAGTAGTGATTAAAAAATTTTCAGCTATTCTGGCTAAATTATGCAAATTATTTAAAAGTTAATATATTACGATCGCATGGTTGGTAAACAAAATTCATTTAATGAATTTTAAAACCACATTTACTTTAAGTTTTAGATTTAATTATTTGATATCGAATTCAAATATTATTAGTAATAAAGTGTTTTCTTTTTTGGAATGCTTATATTTTTACACTAAAAGTACTTTTCTTAATTTTAAAAAAAAATTCTCACATTTTTTTCTTTAGCAAGGTCAAATCAATACAAGATCAATGTTACTTTAAAATTACCATAAATTAAAATATATTCAATTAACATTAAAAGTTATTAAAAATTAACAATAAAAATTTAAGTTTAGGGTTAGGTAATTTTGATGCGGAAATTATCAATATTATTTGTACAATAAGTAAACAAAAATATTTTTATAGTGATTAATTTACTCATTTGACTAAAACTCATCAAAGATTTACTGAACTATTTAATTTTATATTTCACATAAGCTTTATGAATCTAAAATTTCTAGCAATCATATTTATTGAAATTTTCCTAAAATAATAAAAAATTAACTAATTTAAAATTTATAAATTAAATATATATTTTAATTCAGGGATTCAAAATACTATCAATAGTACAGTTTAATCACAAAAATTTTAATTATACTCCATTCATTATTTGGCAATCAACCGCTAACAATAAATCTAATGTACATATTCGATAAAACAAGAAATGTATTTTTATGAAAAATATATATTTGGCAATAGACTTGACTTGTTGATTGATACGCGATAAATTAATTTTTAAAATAGATTAGTTTTTGTAATTCATCAAGCTCTTTACCATCACGAATCATCAAAATGTAAAAATAATAAAATTCAAAGCAGCACTAACTAAATTTTTTTTCTTTTACGATTGTTAAAATATTTAACGTACCCTTAAAATTTCTTGTTATTATATTTCATTATTTTTGAAAAAAGCAACTAATTTGTGCTTAATTTCTAAGATCAAAGCTGAATATTTCGAGTTTAAAAATTTTGGTTTTATTTGCATAAATTCATAATCTCATTAATAAGTTAATTTCAAATGAATTTAATTAACCCTAAATTTATTTTTGTTGCTTAAAGTTTTGAGCAATTCATTTTTGAATTGCGATAATTTATCATAAATTGTATCATAAATTTTTTTTTATATAATTCAATTTCAAGGCAGTATTCGTTCGCAAGAATTATATAAATACCAATTTGAATAAAAATTCTAATTTTTAATTTATGCTTAAATTACAAAATCTTTGAAAAGAAGAAATATGACTTAGCTAAGCAATTTAGACATTTAACATCGATAAAAATTCATCTAATATGTTTGCTTTTTTTTTCCTACTTTTTTCTATTTTATTCTTTTTTATCTTAAATCGAGTAAATCATAATTAAGAAAATCTAATGAAAAATCCTCTATGCACTGTGTTTAAGAAAAAGCAGGAGGTCGGATCGCGATAATTGAAATTGGTAATGAGAACGAAAGATAAAGATAATCAAAAATAGTTTTTATTTTTTGATTGTCACATCCCATTAAAATTATTCAATTCTTATTGATTGTTATTTTTGTTATTAAATTTGAATGGCAAACTTTGAAAATTTCTTCGAACAATTAATATTAAATCATTTTTACGTGTGTATCAAATAATCTAATTTAAATAGTTTAATAGCACATTTATAATGTACTTGTCAAAATAGTTTTCTTCTTCTTAGAATTATCTTCTTTAATAAAACATTTTGAAAATTTCCTCAGGCAATATATAAAATCCAAATGAAACTAATAAAAATTTGATAATTTATCTATGTATATTTAGGTATTTAAAATAAAAATGGCCAATTTAAGACCCTATTACACCCTCATTGAATTTTTCTAAAATGCACTCTGAAATAAATTAAACATAAAAATCTCAATGAATTGATTAAAAAAATTTCACTAAAAAATCAATAAAAACTAAGCAGGTTTTTAGATAAACTCACAGAAAAAATATACGTAAAAAATTCTGTAGGGATGCACAAACTTGATTTAGTAATTCGAAAAATAATAAAAAGTCTAAAGATTCTAGATTTTTGTTCTGTATTTTTTAAAAAGCACACTAAATTAAAGCAAGAGTTTGAAAAAAATTAGTTCATGAAATTGATTTGAATTAGTGTTTTTGCTAATTTTTGACAAGATTTTAAGCTTCAAATCTTCTTCGTCGAAAAAGCGAATGGATTAAAACATTAAAATCAAAAAAAAATTATTTACAAATAATTATAGTTTGTGATGAAAAAAAATTTAATATAAATAACAAAATCAATAGAAATTTCGCATTTCAATTTTTAATCAGAATTATTGATGAGATAATTTTTATTTGTAAAATCTTAAGGAGTAAAAATCAAATATTTTTTCGAATATAATCAGGCCAAAATATTTTTTAATGATTCTTTAGCAAGTTTTTTTGAAATAATATCAAACATGAATATGAATTAGATAAGAATCTTTTATGACTTACTTAAAATATTCAACTTTTATTTATAAAATCAACATTATTGCACAGTAGAAAAAATCAATTTCAATAAATAAATCTGTTGTTTAACATAATACTATTAGCCACTTTTAAATTATTTTACTATTTTGATAACTTGAAATTTCAACATAAATCAATGTCTATAAAATTTCAACTATTTTGTATCTTTGATAATAAAATCTTTACTACATTAGCTGATTTTTTGAATTAATTCATGAGAAGGCATATGAACAGAATTATACAAAATTTTAAAATTAATCACAAATATAGTTTTTCGAATTTTAATCACTAAAATCATTTTTTTTGATGCAATAAAAGAGAAAATTTGATTTAAATTTGAACTCATAAAAATTTTCAAATTCTAACCTTACGAATATTTAATTTCAACTAATTAAGATTAAATAATAGATATATTGCCCTAAAGGACAGATGATTTTTTATGAATGCAAATATATGCAGAAAATTTTTCAAACACCGCTTGAACCGTTGATAAGCAAACTTAAATATGTAACGAAATTAAAAATTAATTCTTCTTGCCTACTTATCTCACAACTAAACTTTATATTAAAAAAAATATAAAAAAAAAATAAGAAAATATTTTTTTCATAAAAATATGAATAATTAATTATGTGAACAAAGAATAAATGATACGAGAAAATGACAATTTCTTTTTTCAAATTTTATTAGATTAAGCACCTTACTTAATGTTTTGTATGACGCTAAATATAAATATACGGCAAACAATTGATTTTATCTAATTATTTGATTGATTTACATGCTATTTTTTTTGTTTATATTTCATTTTAGAACAACATTTGAAAATCAGTTGACATATCAAAGTTTAAACTTCTTTAAAATTATAATTGACAATCAAATTCTTCATTGAAAAGAACTTTTAAATTCACAATCTTGATCTTAATTGTCTTTGTATTTATTTGACTTTTAATAATCAAATAATATATCAGATCATCTGTGATTGTGTTTGATGATAAATCTGAAAATTTAAATTCGTATTTATTTGAAAAATTTTTCGAACAAATAATCCTCATCTCAAATAAATTTAAAAAAACAAATCTGAAGAATTTCTTTTTAAAAAAATTATTAAGCTAAGCCAAACTAAATTTACGGAGTGATATTTATTTTAATTGATTGATTTCTACATAATAATTGAAGGAGACCAGAAGGAAAACTCAAAATCTTACTTCAATTTTAATAATCTTAACAATAAAAAAATTTAAATTCAAATTAAATTAAATAAAATTAAATGAAAACATGGTTTTATTTCATAAATAAGTTATGATTTTTTTCATCTTTATTCACTATCTTGGATTAAATTTTAAATATAAGGTTCTTATTTAAATAAAATTTGAAATTTGAATATTAAACAATACATGCTCGATAAGTTTTAAAAATCAATAAAAAATTTTGAAATACATAAGATTTAGATTTTTAAAAAAGCCATTTGGTATTATAGTATGCTTAAAATCTTTCTTGTCTTATTCACTTTGTAAGTTTATTTTTCATAATATTCTATTGGTTCTATGATTGTAGATATTTTTATAACTTTTTTTTTGCGAGAAAAGACATACTTTTAATTTCTACTATAAAATCTTTTCGATCTAATAAGCTAAAAAATAAAAAATTTAAAAGCCTTTTCAAGTATGTTTTTCAGATTAAGATTATGAAATCAATTTATACATCGAAATGCAGTTACCTTTTTTTTAAATATACTTTCTATGTGTTCGCCAATAGCTATTCAATAAAAATAAAATATGAGTTGATTCTAAATCTAATATTCGCTTTTATTTTTTTTTTATTTCTATCTCAAAGTTTTTATTAGTCATATGTAGATTTTTAAGCTCAAATAAATTATAAAAAAATTATCAAATCAAATTCACGTGCCTTTTTTTTGAATGATTACTTTTTCAAGTTATTTTTAAATATCATTGATATTAAATTAGAATATAAATATGAAAGATTAATGAAATTAATTTTTTCGAACTCAAAAACTTAATTCGCATACAAAAAACACATACAATACGATTAATAATTAGCGAAATATATTTTTTCATTTATATATTTTGTAGACGTTGAGATATAATTTCTCATTCGATAAATGAAAAAAATTCAGAATATTGTTTCTCAAATATACATATTTATAGCTTTGAAAATAAAAACCTGTTCATCAATTGGTCAAATCAAACATTGAATTCTCAGGATAGAATGAGAAACAAAGTGCATCTTTTTTGTGCTATTAAAAAAAAAATTATATTATATTTTATTGAACAATATTACAATATCGTGTACCTGATTCTAAAATATTATCAAAAAATTCCGTTTCAAAATCTTCTAATTTTTTTGTTTAAAGCATTTTCAAATAAATGGTGACAAAAAAGACAGTAGTTCTGAGGAGAATCGAAAAAAATAAATAAACCGAGTAAGAATATTTTTGTTCTCATAAATATTTCTTTGATTAGCGTATGAAGGTGATCTTAATACAATTTCGAATCTCGATCAATTAAATTTTGTGAAAATTATTTTAGTTGAGATTAAGAATTATTTAGTATCAGGGCTGAAGAAAAGAGACAGAGTTGAAGAAAGTCAGAAAACAAGAAATTAAGGTAAATATTTTTTATTCTTGCATTTATTTTGTAAATTTTTTTAAACAATTTTTCGGAATTATTCTTAGTAAATTTATTTAATAATTTGAATTAAAATCGCAATTTTCGAAAAAGTTTATTTACTGTCTATAAAACAAATTGGAGTTCGCTTATTTATATTAATAATTATCGCTCAAAGTAAAAATTGGTACATATTTAAAAAATACACTGCTCCTGTATAAACCTGCATTAATTTCTGAATTGCATGGTAAAATTATTCAAAGTTTTGAAACTTATTTATCAAATATAATAAATGAATGATTAATCTTTTTCAAAATATTAATTATTATTATTAATATTAATCTAATTAAATGCTTTTCGTTTTCGAGCACATATTTTAATTATTTTTTTAGATTATTCATTTCGAGTCTTCAAATTAAAAAAATTATAAATGAAAAATTAAATTTCAAAGTGTTGTTATCGAAGCACAGAGAAATTATTTGATTGAATTAGAAAGGCATTTGTTAATTTGTAAAATAGAGTTCATTTTCGTATATTTCAAATTTTAATTTCTAAAAATAGATAAAACAAATTCAAAATACAAAAAAGGTTAAAAGAAGTTTTTGAACAATATTTCTGTTATGAATAATCACAAAATAAATGAATATATTAATTTTATAGAGATTTTAGTTTTACAATCCAAATGAATAAAAGTTTCAAAACAAACTTACAATTTTAGTGATTCCATCAGTTAAGTAAAATAATAGAATCTTTTATTTCATTATATCCAGAAAATTTTCGAATAAAATTATATGATTAAAAAATTTTTTTTACGATTTCATATGAATTTTATAGCTTTTCGTTAATTTCCATTCTTATCGTCGTCAGTTGAAAATTATTAATTAGAATTTAGAATTAAAAAAAATCAATTCTAAATTTTAATAATTAATTTTCTAATTTAAACACTTACAACGTCATTAAAATTGAATTGCATACTAAATTATTTATAATTGAAATTTTTATTTTTCATAAAAATTTTCAATAGAACCATATTTAAAAAGAACTGACATATTTTATTCAAAAATAATAAAAAGTGATCAGAAATCGCATAATTATGCAAATCATAAATTTGAGATAAGGTTTAAATGTCATTCACTTAATTAGCATATTTTGAAAATAATTATTAGGTGAAAATCAAATAAAATTTTGGCATGTGTCCATATGTATATTTTTTTCAATTATGGGAATAAATTTCTTAAAATTTTTAGGTCGCTGAATATTTTCAATTAAAAAAATTTGCTCAAAATAATTAAATAATTACAACAATATTAGATTATGAATCTTATAAATCTTTAAAATTTACAATCTGATGGTTAAATTATGAAATAAAATTAAATACAGTTTACTATATTTAAAATAATTAGAATTTTAAAAAACAATTGATGAGTTAAGGAAGCATATTTTATATAATCAGTAATTATAGTAAAAGCCGCGAATTTTGAATTAAAATGTGTGATCAGATATAGGGTATCTTTAAATAATTCAAACTATTCTCATATTAAGAGTAAAGTAAGTTAAACGTTATTCAGCAAAAAGTGATTTTATTCTATTAGGTAGAGTAAATAATGAGTATAAATGTTGGAAAAAAAAATATATTTCTGCAATATACGTGTACATCAAGTAGCCTCTTCTATTTGCAAACAGTCTTCTAGACGTGTTTATAAGATTTGGATAGTTGAAAAGTTAGAAGAAAAAAAAATTTTTTTTATTTTTTGAATAGTTTACAAGCACTGCGCATGTAATCTTTTATGAATTGAATCAGTTTAATATGTAAGTAAATGAAAAAATGTTGAATAGAATTTTTAAAATTTAAGGAAAAAAAAATGTATTTTTATAGAGACTGTGCGCGTTCATCTTTTTAGAATCCGATTGTTAAAGGGAATCTAGAAAATAAAGTAACAAGAAGTGTAAAATGAAAAAGAATCTATTGAGAGTGATGCTTAATAGATTATTTTCGTTTAAAAATACTTTTGAAAGTTGCTAGTCTTTTTTTTAAAAATAAATGAATTTTGAATAATTTAAAAAATGTAGCTATGCTACGATTGCATTCATCATGAAAAAAAATATGTTGGATGGAATGAAGAATTTAGAGATTGCTAATATGAAGAATTTCGATTATTTAAAAAACG
>BLXL01010298.1:0-26566 GCA_023170135.1 Acarapis woodi
TTAACGAAGCCAAAAAAAAAAACAATACTTGTTGCCTGCATTATGAGCCCCTTAGAGAGGTATCATAGCGATTTCTATTTATATTTATCATTACCACCAACTTGTGTGTCAGCAACTCGTTAGACAATCAAAATTAAATGGGAAAAACTATTCAAATAAAATTTTCAAATACTGGTTGATTAAGTATATGTTAGTGTGCGGTTAGTGAACTATAGATCACTTGTGCCAGTGAGTCAACCCTTATGAATAAATCTTAGGATTTAACTTACGAATCATAAATTTTTAAGTAGTTAAATTCTCATTGCAATGTTTTAATTATTTAATGTTAAAATATTCTATTCAAATAAATCTATAAACTTTCTGAATAAAGAACGAAAATAAAAATCCTTTTTCACAAACAATAATACAAGTTTCAAACGATTTCTTAGACTTGATAAGTACTACTTTTTCGCAAGCAATTTTGAAAAAAGAATACGATGTAAACAAACAATTCAAACAAATACATAAATAGACTGAATTTTAAATGCTAGTTCGTTCGCAAAAAGGTTAATTTTTGTTAAGAATAAAAACATCAATTTTTAAGTTTGCCTATATGTTTTTTAGAATTTCAATCTAAGATGAATAGAAAAAATATCTTAGAGGCATTTTCTTTTATCTTACAGCTACACCATTTAGCAAATTCAATATTTATTTAGCAAAAAAATTTTTTTTTTTATGACATAATTAGTGTAATTAAATTATTTTTTTTCTGTATTAATCTGGCGACAAAAAATACAAATTATTTTCAATCTTCATAATCATTTTGATTTTTAATTCAAAATCAAAGTAAATATTTTGACAATTTGAAATCGAAAAACTTATGTGTCGAAAATTTTTCATTCCATAAGAATAAGATTTTAAATTTTTTTTTAGACTTGAATTTATTAATATTTACTATCATATGGGCACAATTTTTTTTTTTTTTGTTAATAAATATGATAATGATTAAACATCTCTAAAGAATCTTTTTTGCCATTATATCATTTTATAATAGCGAATTGTATATTTTAAACACAAATGGTAAGCACAAAAATATCATTTCATCAATAACACAATGCTTAAAAATAAGTAATCTAATGGTATGTGATAATCAAAAAATATTTTATATTTGCGTTTGCACAAATTGTATATAAAAATGATTTCAAACATTGATTTTTGTTTATTTTCAATTTTTCAATTTGTCTACGTGGATTTTATAACATTATAGTATAAAATAAAAATTTATTATTTATATTTGAATTTATAAATATTTTGAGTTATGCGATTGTTATTCAAAATGTCGATGTGCGTTTGATAGTCCCGTAAAGGTACGATAGTTAATAGAATAAAAAGTATCATCTTATAATGAGTTATTTTATTGTGTTTGTGTGTGAGTGTGTTTCAATTGATAAAGAAGCTGAGGTCAAGTTCAGATTGTGATTGCTCACCTTACAATTTAATTTAGTATCATTATTATCATTAGTATCATTTTATATACTATGTATTATATGAAATTTCTATCCAAGTTTTTTTCGTGATTATTTCAGACGGAACTAGAGTGATCTAAAGCTTATCGTTCTATTTTAAATAAATTTTTTCAAAAAAAAAATTTCTATTCAATTTAATCATTTAATTTTTAGACTTATTTTTCAAATTTTGTTCATGTGCGAATCATTTACTCATAAATCTGAATTTCCAGTAATTTTATTAGATTTAATCAACTTCACAAGACACGCTTTATATAATTTAGATTATTATTAGTAATTATTATTTTAGTTATTTCATACGCATATATTACTTTCGGATATCCACAAGTCAAAAATCAATTTTCTGAACTTTTATTCAATAGATTTTTTTATAAAAGCTGTTTGCGATAGGATTTAGGTTGACTAAAAAATTCACATGATATGATTAAATCGAAATTGAGGGCCTAAATGCACTCTTTTCTATTACATTAAAGGAGGCGATTTTTGAAAAAAAATTCATTTTAAGTTTATTTTCATTATTTGACTTTTAGAAATTTCAAGATTGTTCACGAGATTTACAGATTGTTCATTTTCAAACCCAAATTAAGTCCAACTTATGAAAAAAATTTAATAAGTTAGAATTTGGCAAACTGAATTATATAATAGCATCATTAAATGTTCACATTGCTTTCAAGTTGTTCGAAAGTTTTCATTCTTAAACTTTATATATCTTTTTATATCTTTTTTTTAAAAAAATATTTAAACTCTTCAAATCCATTTTCAATTCTTAATTGAAACGTTTAGGCAATGTTTCGATTTATTCGATAAACGAGTTTCTCAATTACTTGCAAGTTTATGCTCTTAAATCTATATGAATTAATGCACACACCAATTCTCGATAGTCTGCCACTTCAAATTCTTTCATACATACTCAACTAGTGTGTACATCAATGCATATTAGTGAAACAGATTTTTACTCGAAAATATTTATATCAAAATTTTCAGTTTACTGATGATCTGAATAAGTGTATCGATTTCATAAGTCTTTTTTCATATAATAATTTTTGCTTTTTAATTTTGCTTTTAAAATTTTCAATTCAAAGTGCCTTTTTCAAATTTTTTTTAGACCAGCAGGCAGACACATTGTTCCAAATGAGAGTAGTTTTGATCTGTAAATGAGTTTTTTTCTTATTAAAATTTGCACATCAATTGTAAAGGGAAGAGTAGCACGCACACTAAGCATTGGAAATTTTTCTATTGCTTAAACTAAAAAAATTTAAATAAAAAATGGTTATCATTTTTAATAATTAGACAGATTTGAAATCATCAAATTATGATTAAATCCTACCAAACAATATTCAATGAAAATTCCTTCAAAGACATTATTATTTTTAATTTTCAAACACAAAAATATTGATGGCCTTTTTAAATTTTTAATTGCTATTTTTGGAATTAAAAATATAATTTTTTTAATGATCCATTAAAATGTTCAGTTTCAAAATATGATTTGATCGAATTAATAATTCTATCATTTATGATCAAGAATTGCTTTTTGTTAAAATGCATTTTGTAAGAAGCGAATTAAGATTCAAAACTAATCTGTAGTCATCATTTATTTGAATAGTACTATAAGAAATTTAAATAGAACTGAGAATAAATTTCGCATTTCCCATACCTAAATAAAAATCATCAACTCCGAATTTCTATCATGTTGGTTTATTTTTAAAATTATGAGATTTATCAGCAAAAATGAAATAGGTTTTAATTATTCTTTTAAAATCGAAGTCTGTTCAAGTTATCGAACTAAGTATAGACAACGATCTAACTAAGTATAGAAAAATTCAAACAAATTCTGTTATTTGAAGGATGTAAAATTCGGGCCAAGAAGCGATTAGGCTGAAACTATTATTATTGATAAGTCAACCGAATAAAACTAACAGATTTATATTTGAATTTCGAGTGTTGTCAAAGCTGAAATAACAAATAAAAAAAAATCTTGTAATTGAATTTAGGTGTTTTATGAAATTCAAAATAAGAAAAAATTTCAAGAAGAAATCAAATTACGAAATCAATTTATTGTTTTATAGCTAAATGCACTTCTTAAAGTTGAATTCTTGAATAAATTGTTTTTGTTTGTTATTCAAGTGAATAACATAACAAACCTATCAAACCTTAACTAAAATTTTTTTTATATGAAATGCAAATTACTGAAATTTTATGATTATGTTTTATTATATAATTAAGTTTAATCGTATCTTGAAAATATCAATAATTTTTTTTCGCAAATATAAAATTTGTATGAATCTTACATAGAATAAAAATGATGACAATTTTAGTTCAAATATAGGTTTCTAGTCGATTACTCCTGTTTAATGAATATTTTTCAATCTAGTTGATTGAATTTTTTCTATTGATTTCAAAAAAAAAAAAAAATTAGCCAAGAAATATCCTTCGAAAACAAGAAAAAAAAATTTTAATTTTAAATTTCGAATGAAAAGATAAAGTTGAAAGATTTTTTTTTTGCTTTGAAAAAGCTTGAAATTCCTGAAATCTAATTTTAGCTAAGAAAAAAAAAAAAAATAAACCAAGGAATCTGAAAACAGATTTTCTTTCAGAATAATAAAAATTTTATTTTAAAATTATCTTGAAATCAAGATTGAAAAGAAGCGATAATTGATGAATTGTTGTCTTCGCATTTACATATCAAATTTGAAACAAACTTATATTTTAAAATATGCAGAAGTTCGAGCAGTTATCAGTCAATAACTTTCATAGAAGCTAATTTTCTGAGGCTTACCAATCGCAAAGTGAAGAGATGAATTATGATCAAAAAATTTTGTTTGAAGATTATTTTTCTAGTTCAAAATTTGACCGAAACCTTAAATTTAGTAAGGTTGAGTTTTTTAACAACGAACGCGTACTAAAGTTTTTTACTTTGCTTTATTTTTAATCAAGAGTGTTTTACTGATCAGACAGATATATTTCTTCTATATAATGAGCTATATGAAAAATTCTTTCGAGTTGTATTTTTTATGGCGAAATTTGAGTAAAAAATACCTATTCGCTGGTTGCTATGTCGATTGAATCATTATGTACCTTGTCTTTGATTTCTTTTCTCAACTCTAATCTACACCCCCAAGTGTAAGTTTGCAAAATATAGTCTAACACCCATTCATATCCAACAAGTGTAAATGTACATAAACTCCACAAAACAGTCATTAAAAAGTCTGCCGAAAGTTCCATTAGAAGCTAATTCGATCTAAAAAAGGCGGTACATAGTCGATCCTTTTATATAATATATAGTGAATTGATTTAAAAGAATACTATGATCAATTTTAAATTATTGAGCTTATAAAATAAATCGTGAAATTTTAAAGCGCTTGATTTTCTTTGCATTGTCAATCAGCAGGAAAAAAAAATTTTTGAAAACTTGTAATATTTTTAGTAAATTTTCAAGCTTGTTATAACTGAATAAAAATTAATTTATTTTCTTTTTCATCATTTATTTGTCGGGAGAAAAAAAAATATTGAAAAATTAAAATTCATTTGGTTATTTAAAAGAAAAATTCACCAAGATAATGAATATAATTTTTAATAATTATGGATCATAATTAATATTATCAGAATTTAAGCTTGCAAATATCGCTAAAAAAAGACGAAATAAGTGTTTCATCATGAAATTTTATTAAAATAGTAAATAAAAAAGATAATTTCAATTATTTTCTTATTAATTAGTTCTATAACATTCCTTATATTTTTTAATATTGTTTTTCGTATTACTTTTCCATGAAATAATGATTAAGTTGTGTAAAAAAATTAATAGGGCATTTCATAACATAGCTATTTACTCGATGCAAAAAAATAAATACACGACGTGAGTACACTTCAAATAAAGAGCAGACTGATGCGTGAGATTTCGAAAAAAAAGTGGACAAATTGTGAACATCACACGGATTTTTTGAGTTCAATTACATTGAATTGCAATGCTCGGTATAATAGGCGTGTGCAGACGAAGTGGAAAAGAGTCAAAAGGCACTTTTTCACTTCATTTGACTATTTCAGTACTTTTTTTACTCTTCTAATAGTTTCATATTGTAAAAAAAGGAAATAGGAAATTGGTGTGAATTGTAAACGCAAGAAAAATAAGTGGGAGGTTCTTATTTTGCTTGCTAGAACTCCAGGCACACACTGTGTAAGGTAAATTTTCTCTGCTGTAATTTTTTTTTACACTACATCATTCAAGATACTATTCGAAAATTATGTATAGCGTACATTGTATTTATCTTCATGTAAACTATATTAGTTATTAATATAGTAAAATGAAAGAATGAATTTTTAAAGCAAGCAAATAGAACATAAACAAGATTTTTAGTATTTTTTCTTGTTGGCATTCACACTTAATCGCCTGCCCTGACGAAAATTTTAGTTTTATTTAGTTTTCATTTGGTTAAGCAAGTGAGAGCTTCATAATTTTGTCTGTTTTTCACCGTAATTTTGATAGCCAATGCAAACCTCATCACATTCATCATTGTTTTTCTGATACTATTAGATTTACAAGTGCTTATATTTGAAGTCTATGGTACTATTTATATAGTACTTTAAACGCTATTATTGAGTTAATAAATATATTCATTTGTATTGAGGTATATTCTTAAAAGAATTTTTGTATATCTGTCTATACTTTATCTCAACTAATCACTATAGAGCGCAAAAGAGATTAAATACCTGTGATTTGTATACTTTAATGTTTCATCTATATATATTTTCTCATTAATAGCCAGAAGTGTGTTTTTGATATATTCTTGATTATTTAGATTTTACACAAGAATTTATTCTATATAGATTAAAAGAAAGGTGGCAAACCTGTAGAGTAGGCAAACTTGTGACTAACAATCTACAAATTCACTAGTACTAAAACTTATTCAACTTATACAAGTCAAGTGCAAATAGTGAAAAGCAAAGCGCGAAGCCGAGAAATATCTAACCTTTCAACTTATTCAAGAATAAACGATATACAGCTGCTGATCTGCGCTTTTCGGCGGACCGGCCAATGGTGAGAAACTGAAAATTTGCTGCCCAAAGTCACTGAGTTTGTTAGTCAGTAGTAGTTGAGTAACGTAGTTTAGTTTATTGTGAATGGTGACCTTAAACGGTACTCTTAAAAATTTTTTGTTTAAAAATCTTAATAATTTGTAAAAATTTTTATCCTATTCTGAAAGATTTTTTTCAAATTTTATTTTGAATTTGTACATTTGTATTTTTGTGGTGTTTACATAGTAAACTGTTATGCATATTTACTCGCCTATATACGAGAGATAATTTTTTTATTTGTGTATATATCTATTCATCTCTTTTTCGCTTCTCTCAGTTCGAATTAAGGATTAAATTTTTAAATTCATTACCTAAATGATACCATTATAAATATGGCTCACCTTTTATTTGAATGATTGCAATTGATCAATGAATGAATTTAATATTCAAACTATATTTTTCAAACTTCCTAAAGACTTTATTAGATTATTTGAAAGTAAATCGCAAAATTTGAATTTCAAAAATTTTAAAAATTTCAAATTTGAAAAATCGTCAAAAGCTATGCAAACAACAATGGCAAATACGAATGCTTTGAATCCAACTAACACAACAAATAGTAGCAAGCAATTAAGCACATCTTGCACATCACCACCATGCACACCAAGTCCATGTAATTCTCCTATTAACGTCACTAATCTAAATGATCATTCTAATCATTCGATAACCCGTTCATCGCCTATAAATCAAATGACCATGACATCTCTGAACAGCACATCACTTAAATCATCTATCAAATCATTGAATGTCGCAAATGCATCAAATTTACTTAATCAAGTCGCTGCATTAAGTTCACCGCTCTCTACTTCACCAATCTCATCTTTATCCTCATCTCCATCATCATTAGCATCACCTATCACTATTGACAATAATGTATCTTCCAATGAAAAATTTTCTACTGCAGATTTACTCATTCAACAAACACAACAACTAAACGCAATTAAAAATTTAACTCAGGCTAAATTACGAAACGGAAGTACAACAAAAGAAGAAAAAAATGGTAAAGTTTCAAATTTTTCAATCGAAGCTATAATGGCGCGTGATGTTGAAAATCAAAGTTTTAAATCAGGTATTTTCATTTTTTCATTTTTCTTTGTCTTTAGTTTTTTTTTCTATAATTAAAAAATTTCTTTCTAACCTATAATCTTTTTTAACTTTTCATTTTTTACCTCTGTTTCCTATTTGTCAAATTTTATTAATTTTAATGAATGTAAATTATGATTCAAATTATTAACTTTTTTTCAAAAAAATAAATAATTTTTTTGAAAATTATTAAACTTAAAAAAAGAACTGGATCTTTTTGAAAAACTTTTATTAAAACGAAGTGCAGAATCAGCAATGGTAGGATGTTTATTCGCGAATACAAATCGAACAATTTCTCCAGATTTAAATAGACCGCAATCTAATTTGAAACGTAAAAAGATAGTAGATAATTCAACTGCTTTTTTCATGCTAGCTAATAAACAAGCTCAACAATCGAAATTAGACCCTAAATGTAATATTTTCATTTCTGAACTCTTTCTCTATAATTATTTTGTCATAAACACAAAAATTTATTTTCAACGAAGAAAACAATTTCTTAATGCCGAATTTTTTTATTTTTCCTCTTCAAAAACAAATTTTATCTGAAATCATACGTGTAATTGGTGCAAAATATAGGTTTAGAATGGGAACTAACACGAAATCGTCAACAATTGATCAATAATTTGAGTGGATTGTATACGGCTGATTCGAAAGACGATGCGTCATCCAGATTGACACAATTAAGTCAGTTTTATCAACAGCATTCGCATCTTCTAAATGGGGATATACAATCATCTAAACAATCTAATCCATTTAATTATCAATTCAATCGTACCTCTCCAACTTCAAATAATTCGATTCAAATACACAATGGTATTAATCTTAATAATATAAATAGCAATAGTAGCCCTAAACTCAACAATTTGACAAATAATCTGCAGAATAACGCATCGATCAAACCAGAAAATGACCTCATCTTAAATTGCAGCAATGATTCTGCTGCTCGATTAAATAACAATCAGTCAATAAATAATATATCGAATAATAGTAGCTCAAGTGGCACATCATTAAAATCAAACAAAAGTACAGCAACTCCAAATCCATGGACTGAAAAACTTAAACCTAAATGCAATTGTGTCGAAATGCAAAAAACTGAATGTCATCTTGAGACAAAAGATTTATGGGATAAATTCAATGAATTGGGTACTGAAATGATAATAACTAAAACTGGAAGGTATGTGTACTCAAATTTTACTAGTTTCTATAGAATAATTTTATTAACGATTCAACCATGGTTCTAATTAGTGGTCAAATTAATTAAAAAAATTTTAGCGAAACAAATAATAAATCTAATTTATGAGAATTATGTGCGCCTAGGGTATTTTTTCTAGTTTTAAAATTATTTTTATAGAAAGATAAATAATTTGAAAAAAAAATAATGCGCGTATGTTTTGCGCCTGATTAATTAATTGCTCGTGAATTACATGCTTGTTAGGCTTTTATTCATCATGGCTCATTTGGAAAATTTTCAAATATCTTCTCGATAAAAGCTCACTTTGCTTAAAAGAAAAAATTTCGAATATTTACATAAGCTTTTTATAAGAGTTTGATTTTTCGATTTTTTTTTTTGCCTTAGCTAACGAAACTTGAATTAGAAATGTTTTTGGAATCAGATTTAAATCATGATATTTATTATAATTCTGAAAATGCTTATTTTTATTTTTAATGATGAAAATTTTAATTTTTCCTTTGGAAACATCCTCACATTTCCCTGTTTCTAAATTTAATTTTTAAAATAAAACATTTGATCAATAAGGCTATGTTTAGAAAAACTTGCAAAGGAGAACGTGCGTTCTGTGAAAGCACGTGCTTATTTTGTACGCTTACACCTGTTTTGTTTTAATAATTTTCTATTTATAATTTTAAATTTGAAACATTTTTATTTAAAATTATAAATTTTTAATATTTATTTTTAAATTTACGAATAGTTATTTCAAAACCATTCGAAAAATTTAATTAACAATACAATACACGCATACCCTATAATAAAAATTATTGTATCATTATTTAGACGTATGTTTCCGACCTTAAGACTGTCGTTCTCCGGCGTAGAAAGCAATTGTATATATTTAGTTGCTATGGACATTATTCCCATGGACAATAAGAGATATAGATATGCATACCATAAAAGCAGTTGGCTAGTAGCAGGTAAAGCAGATCCACCAAGTCCAAGCAGAATTTATCTACATCCGGATGCTCCATTCACTGGTGAACAATTACGCAAACAAGTTGTTTCGTTCGAAAAAGTCAAATTAACAAACAACGAGATGGATAATTCAGGACATGTAAGTATAGTTTTTGCAATTAATTTCAAGGTGGGACAAAACTAATTACACATTTTATTTTGGATAGATTGTTCTTAATTCAATGCATAAGTACCAACCTCGCATACATTTGATTATGCGCCGTGATCCGAATACGGTTAATCTACCAATCACAGATTTAGATGCTGAAAGCTATCGAACATTTGTGTTTCCCGAAACTGTATTCACTGCCGTCACTGCCTATCAGAATCAACTTGTGAGTATTTATTTCACTTTGTATATTTTGAGCACCTTCAAAAAATAGATTTTAAATTATTAAAAATTGAAAAATTCACAAAAATCGCAAGCCACTCTAAATTTTTTTTTCAGATACATTAGTATTTTAATATTGATTGTAATAACTGAAATTGTATTTAAAATTTTTTACTTATAAAAAAATTGATTTTAGCAACAGAAAATTCTTGATTGCTTACAATAATTTTCTTAAGCATAGTTTTTATTTTTTAAATAGTTCCACTTTTTTTCAAGCTAATATAAATTTTTGCATAAGTGAAAATCTTTTTTCAATTTTTTAATTAAATATTTTTTTTTTGAATAGTAAGCAATTCGCTATTAGTCTTTTTTTTTGAAGAAATCAATTTGAAAGGAAAATAATAAAATATGTAATATTGTTCCTTTTCCTTTTTTATAGGCATAATTCTTTAGTTAGAAAAAAATAAAATTAAGAGCTTTGAATGACTTATTTGTGTTTTATTTCCACAGGAACCATATAATAGATAGAAAAATGTAAAATTTGCCAATGAAAATTCTAAATTAATGTTCTAGAAACGGAAACAAGCCCGATAATCAAATTAAATTCTAATAACATAAATTATTCTAATTTTAAGCAATCAACTTATTAATCCCTAAAATTTTTTTCTTCTAAATTATTTCAATAAATCTAATAAAATCTATTTCATCACACGCGCTCTTAGATCACTAAACTAAAAATCGATAGTAATCCATTTGCAAAAGGATTCAGAGATTCGTCCCGCCTTACTGATCTCGAACGGTGAGTTGTTTTTTTGATATCGAAAAATTTTTGTTATTGACGACTAAGTTATTTGCAAGCGAAAATTTTTATCAAAAAAAAATTAAATCACCGTGGCAAATGAAGCAAATCTAGTATCACTATTGAGCCGACTCGGTTTTTCTTATAAAACTATTTGGTCACTTATAAGACTAAAATTTATTTTAAATGTTTGAAAATCAATAATCAAAATCTTGTTTAAATGAATAATGCTAAATTGATCTTTTTTCTAATCTTTTTCGAAATAAAAGTGAAACAGTAGAATCATTTCTGCATCATTCCCGTACTGGGCCACCAATGATCTCGTCATTTTTGTTTAATGGAGTTGATGATCAAAATGCGGCAACTAATTTTATTTTGCGTGAAAAAGCTGCACTTTTGCATGGTTTAGCTGCTGAACAAGCTTCAGCTATGGCAACTCAACAAGCTCTAATAGCTCATCAACAAAATGCCCAACAGCCAGCTACCGGACAACCGAATCAAGCTCAATCAAATCCAACAGCATTGGTTAATACATTGAACAATAGTTTTGCATTACAATCTAGTTTGATAGCTAATGGTTCAAACCCAATCACATTGAATAATCTAAATAATTTAAGTGCAATGTCGGCTGCAGCGGCTGCAGTGCAATCGATGTGTGGTACAAATTCGAATTCCAATTCATCTAATCCAACAAGCAAAATATTATGGAGAGCACACCCGGCATTTCAACAAGACATTTACAATCTATTGGCTGCCTTACCTTGGTATTCCGCTTTGGGAAATTTTAAATCAGCAGCCTCAACAAATCCAAATAATACAACAACATCAAATACAACCAATTTGACATCGTCAGCAGATCAGCAAATGGCTGCTTTGCATCAATTTTGGTCGCAAAATCAGTTGAATTGTAATACATTGAATAATAATAATATGAGTGATCATTCGAATAGTTCTTTAGTAAACTCTGGACCAATAAGACCGACAATACATTCTGCTGAATCTATTCTACAGACAATTAATAGATATACTCCATATTCTTATAAAAAAGATTTACAAGGTGAATGTAATTAATAACTAAATTTTGTTTGTATTTTGATTTTTTTATTTTTAATTTTGAATATTCTTTTCATGTAACACGATTAAACAGTCTAACTGAAAATAAATAAATAAATAAAAAAAAAACATGAAGATTTGTAAGTAGAATAAAATAATTTGGATATAATAATAGAAAAAAAATTTTTGTTTTTGTTAATATGATCACATCGTATGAATCACACCTTCGATTTCAATTTTTTTGTTAAGATGTAATTAAGAAAAAACAAATTCTATTTTTAGTATATATATAATAAATGTTAACGATTCAAAAAAAAAATCAAAATTATTAGCTATTTTCAGTAATATCTTTTACCTGACAACCTAATAAAAAAAAAGGTGGACTAGAGTTTCTATAAAAAAATAAATATAAAGAATTTGTATTTCTAAAACATGTACTGCCGTCTTTTGCCTATGGCATGAATTCATAATTCAGTTTATTACAATATAATTTTGAATTTATCATTTCGAAGCAAAAAAAAAAACTAGTTTTTTTAATCATTACAAATTATTGTTAATTGTTGAATTCAAAAAATTACCAAATCAAATTTAATTTCATTTGCCTAAAAACTTACACTTTATTTTCGGAAATAATTTTTATTACAATATGATTTATTGACAATAAATTCAGCAACTTAATTCTGATATTGTAAATTTTATACAATTATTATTTTAATAAATCAAAATGAAAAAGTTGTTATAGTTTAAAAATCTTTGTTATAAAAATATTTATTAAATTTCCCTGGCTCTTCATTAAATTGGAAAAAATTTATAATGTTTTGTTAATATTTTACAACTTGAAAATATAAAAAATTTTGCTTTTCGATTGCTGCATTTTAATGTACAAAAGATTAAAAAAAAATCAAATTGTATACAAATTAAAAACTAATTTGAAGAAAAATCGTTTTCATTAGCTTTTTATTTTATTAGTTTGGCTGCAATATATTAGGTTTTTATTAAATGAGAACAAGGTAAATAATTAAATAATCAATTATTAGGTAAATAGATTATATATAATTGAATCTTCAAATTTTTATTTATAGAGTTTTTCTAATCTAATTTGAGTGATTAATTAAGAATAATATTCAATAGAATATATATGCATAAATTTTTTATAGAAAATCTTATTTGTTTGTTTGATAGATTCTATTTTTGAATTCCTAAAATTTATCTTTATAATATATTTCTTTTTCGAAAAAGTTATCATCTTTTTCCTCCGCAATTAATTTGAAATTATATAAATATCGATTTCAAGCTAATATTATCTTAGAGAAATCAAATTAGACTGCTTCAATTTTATAATTTATTGATTTTGATCTTTGTTTTATTTTTTCATTGTAAAAATTTTCGTTTTTCTATTCATATTGGTGAAAAACAATTATTAATCAATTTTTCGAAATATAATTTTTTTCAAATAAAGCGCTTAAAAAAGAAAAAAAAAAAAAACGATATAGGGCGCTAAAAATTATTCTTTGAAAGATGTAAACAATTGTCGAATCGTGATTCTGAGATTAGAAAAATTTTTAATTAGCTAATTCAAATTAAAAAGGTAAGAGTAATCATAAAATGGCTTCAACATCAAGAAAATCATTTCGGAGGAGTGATGATGATAGAATGGAAGATGATTTAAGTAATGTTGAATTTGAAACAAGTGAAGAGGTAAAATGTGTGAACAGTTTCGATAAGATGGGTTTAAAAGAAACACTTCTTAGAGGAATTTATGCCTATGGTGGGTTAGATATTATTCATTAATAAATCAACTTATTATTTTTAATTAAAAATTTTGAAATAGGTTTCGAAAAACCTTCAGCAATTCAACAAAGGGCCATCATTCCAATAATTAAAGGTAGAGATGTAATAAGTCAATCTCAATCAGGTACCGGCAAAACGGCTACTTTTGCTATAGGTATTTTACAAACAATTGACACAAATGTTCGTGAAACACAAGTTGTTGTTCTTAGTCCTACTCGTGAACTAGCATTGCAAATTCAGAAAGTTATTTTAGCTTTAGGCGACTACATGAATGTACAATGTCATGCTTGTATTGGCGGAACGAATTTAGCTGAAGACATCCGTAAACTTGATTATGGCCAACATGTGATCTCAGGCACACCTGGTCGTGTTTTTGATATGATTAGTCGTCGTAATCTACGCACAAGATCAGTAAAGATGTTGGTTTTAGATGAAGCTGATGAAATGCTGAATAAAGGTTTCAAAGAGCAACTTTATGATATTTATCGTTATTTGCCACCATACACTCAAGTTCTTTTGATTTCGGCAACTTTACCACACGAAATACTTGAAATGACTACTAAATTTATGACCGATCCAATCCGTATTTTAGTTAAAAGAGATGAAATCACGCTTGAAGGTATCAAACAATTTTTCGTTGCTGTTGAACGAGAAGAATGGAAATTCGATACACTCTGTGATTTATATGATACATTAACTATAACACAGGCGGTAATTTTTTGCAATACTAAACGCAAAGTTGATTGGTTAACTGAAAAAATGATTGAAGCAAATTTCACTGTTTCATCTATGCACGGTGATATGCCTCAAAAAGAACGCGACACAATTATGAAAGATTTTCGAAGTGGTCAAAGTCGTGTTTTGATTACCACTGATGTTTGGGCTCGTGGTATTGATGTTCAGCAAGTTTCGCTTGTCATTAATTACGATTTGCCAAATAATCGAGAATTATACATTCATAGGATAGGTGAATATTTCTAATACAATATTTTAGATATTTAAGTACTGATTTCAATTTCTTGATTCAATACAGGTCGATCTGGTAGATTCGGTAGAAAAGGTGTGGCTATAAATTTCGTAAAAAATGATGATATACGTATTTTACGTGATATCGAACAATATTATAGTACTCAAATTGATGAAATGCCGATGAATGTTAGTGATTTGATCTAAACTTAATTTTAGTATTTTGTAATTTAAGAACATATTTAATTTCTTATCTAAATTATTTCATTTGATATATAATTAAATAATCATCATTTGAAAACCATTTGAATCATTACGATTTCATTTTTTTTTTTTTTTTGGTCTATCAATATCAAAATATAATTTTCTCTGTAAATTTCATTATTTTTTTAAAATTAAAAAGGCTAAGTTGAAAAATCTCTTGAAGAATCTATTAAAATTTTAATGAATTTTTTAATTTTTTCTTGTATGCATTTATTCTAATCTATTAATCATTTTTTGAGAGATGACCATTTAAAATTCAAACTTTTCAACAGATGTTTTTCATCAAAAAATACTCGCAAAAATGGAGCAAAAAATTACAAAAGCTTTCCCGATATTTTTTTTCATAAAGAAGCCGATTTTTTATTTCGTAAATGCATTTTGAATTCGAGTGTTTGCTAAACGAGACAAAATGTGTAAAAAGGAAAATATCGAAACGATATTTTGAATTGCATTTTCTTGGGATTTCTATTATAATACTTTATAATTTTATGAATTATACCATTTTGAATTTAAAAATCTTAAAAAAAAAAATTTTTTTAAACCATTGATGAATATTTATTGCTTACGAATCTGCTAATTCAAAATTACGGAATGAAATTCTTTTTTTTTTTTTTGTTTTTCTCTTAAATTAATGAGTTCAAAAGTCAATTTAGAAATTAATGCATTATAAGATTTTTAAATTTTTTTAAAGCATACATTTTCAATAGGCAAAAAGTGTAGCGATTCAATTGAGTTGAATTTGATCAATCAGATCTCATGAAATTGAATTTTTGTAAATTTATTTTATTCAAATAAATTTTAAATTTGGATGATCATTAAAATTTTAAAATAACGATTTTGTCACTTGCAAATTATTTAAGATTATAACAAAAATAATATAATTATTATCAAAAGCTAGATTTCTTTTGAATAATTAGATATAATAGTTCTTAAAGATTTCTGTAGAATAATTTTCTTTGACTTTTCATCAGCAAATTTATCTGGTTCTCTATTTATCTTTTTTTCTTTTCTTCATTTGTTTGAAATTGAAAAACGAGGTTAATTATTGATACAAGACGAAAAAGTGTTATATAAAACCCTGTAAAAGTAAAAAATTTTTAGATTAAAGGTGTGATTCCATGGTTTGAACGATAATAGAATTGATGATGGAAAAAATTTTTAGTTTAAGTCGAAATATAATTGTGTTAATTCATCTTATTTATTAGTAATACCACAAACAATATATAATTAGAATTTGTTTATTCTGCTTGCCGAGATGGCATTCGAGAAATTTTTTTTTTAATACAAAATCTAAAAAATTATGAAATAATCTAAAATTTTTGTTTAAATTGCTAACTATAAATTTAAAATACTTTCAAAAACTTTCATTAAAAAATTTAAAATTTTCACGATTCATTCTCAATAAATGAAATAAATTCAGATAAATAGTTACGAATCAAATGAAAGAATTTAAATTTATAGCACTAGTTTTTTAAGTTGAATTTATTTTAAAAATTAATGGTAAAATTCATCTTTTTTTTCATCTTCAAAAAACTTTGAAATTCGTAACAATATGTAATCAATTTAAAAAGTGAATTATTAAATCCATATTTTTTTATTTTTCAATAACTGATTTTTTTTTTATTTAATACTAATAGGCTAAATTATTTATTAAAATACAAAATAATTTATTGACCACTATAATCAACAGAAATTTTAAATTCTAAAAGATTCATTCATACATTGTTCCATATCTTGATATATTACGAACTGTCTTTAGTGATCTTGATTAAAATAGTTGCATAGAATATTAAGAATTATGCTTAAAAGTATCGTAATAAAGTACCTAAAATGGCACATCACTTTAAAATTATAAATGGAAGATTTTTAATTGAGACTAAATTTAACATTATCACCAAAAAAAAGTACTTTTATTGAGTTTTTCACACACACATATGTGATCACGTTGTAAATTTAGAAGTAAGATCATACCTGTTGAATCATTCATCGAATTTTTATTACTTATGCATTTTTTTGCATTTAGAAAAATGCATTTTGATCATTTTGATACTATTTAAAATAATCAAATAAATGAAAAAAAACTAATGTCTGCATCATTTGATCTTGTATTTTCTTTTAGATCTTTCGAACTTTAAAATATGAGTAAGTTAGTAATTAGAATTTTACGAATTGGCTATTTTCATCATTTTTTAGAAATATTTCAAACATTGAAATTTTAGAAAAAAAATCAAATTATAAAAACTAACAAGGAATGAAGTTTACAAAAAAAAAAAAATATTGAATTAAACATTTTTCCTATATAAACTGTTTAATTCGATGAAAAAGTGGTTTCGTGTTTCATTGCTATGGCCAAGTAAAATTATTCATCATTTAAATGCTAATTGCAAATTCATTCCGAGCTAAAACTTTCAAGCGTTTTTTTTTTCGAAATTAGAAATGATCAACAACAAAAAAGATCTGAATGTTAAATTTATAAGATTTTATGATTCTTTGCATTCGTTTTGAACACTGGATAATCTGAAGTGATAACTGTGGTGAATTCATTTATGCTTAGATTCTTATGTTATTTTGTGGTTATCATTAGCCGAATGTACACTTAGATCAATATATATTTCGAATTCATTTTAGTTTTCAGGAATGATTAATACGTCTTCTCACGTCTTTAATTTTATTAAGATTTTTTATTCTTTAATAAAACGATTATGAATCTTTAGTATTATGTTTATATTTCGAAAATTTTTTCCAGAAATTATTTTTTATCTAAATATGTAAATAATAACATGGATAAAAGATAAATTTAAAAAAAAAAAAAACATTTAAATTAAAAAATTATTGTTATAAAGATCTTTCATAAAATTAAAAATACATCTTTTAGTTTAATTATAAATTTTATTTTCAAGATTAAAAATTAAAAATTTATGTTTAAAAAATAGATTTCTTAATTATCTAATTAAGAATCTTTTATTTAATAGTTTAATTTTTTCTAAAAATCTACTCGATCTCACGAATGATCAAGATTATTTTATATTTTAAATAACATATATAAAATTTCGATTCCCATACTTTTCTTAAATATGTCTATAGTTATAATAATTTTTAGGTAAAAAATCTAATTTATTTGATTTTTATACGTATTTTATTATATGTATTTATTTATTTTATATTTATTTTATCAAAATAAACTTGTCAAATTTTTTTTCACTCAATTCGGTTTGTATTATAAATCAAAAACATACCAAATTTTTATTTTTTATGTGCAAATATTCTTATATTCTATTGGTTAACTTTTTTTAAATGCTTTTCAATGAACTAAAACTTGCATTGAATTATCGAAATAAACATGGTGTCTAAAAATCTGCTTCAGAAAATGCATCAAAAACGCTATTTTAAATTACGGACACTAATAAACGGGCTCTTGATAACATAAAAAAACTTGTTGAATTACATTTACTTTTTTTTTTTGAGTACCTGTTTAATTTTCAAAAAAAAAATACCGTATGTGTATTGTATAAGACACCAATAATTGAAAAATTAGCAAGCAAATAACTATTGTTAAATTCTTTCTAATACAAACAAATATATTTTAGCACCAGTAAGGTACGCACATTCTTTTTTTAACTTTGAACTTCGAATCATTTGATTTCGAAGAATTTCTATGTACACATACGAAATAAAAACATTTTTATTAATTGTTTACAAAGCATGCTAATATTATAATACCTATTAAAAACGATGTTATTTCTTTTAAATAGTTCTTTTACATACATATAAGAACATAATTTTATTGCACATATACTTTTATCAGATTTAACCCATTATCTTTTATACATAAGAATAATAAAATTTATGCTACAACTATCGAAAAAAATGCAAATACTTATTTTATTAATGCTTCACTCAATATTCTGCAATCTGCACTTCGTACCACACATTCTAAAATTTGGGAGACTTATTTGGTTTACATCATAAAACGCACCTATAGCATCATTATGACTCAGTCGAATTGAATGAGGTCAATTAGACGATACGTTGATTAAATTTGAATGCATTCATACAATCAACAAGTAGTATAAACTACTCTAAAAGTTAATTGAATTCCCATGTAGCTTTCATTAATTCAATTTATTTTCATTATTTTATTTTAATCAAAATTTTTAATTTAAAAAACTTTTGATTGCTAGTTTTGACAAAGTTTATCAGTGTTTTCAATTTTCACACAATCGAAAAGAGAAAAAAGACTTAAAAATGAAATTTTTCGACAAAAAATATGATTAATGAAACGAAGATTATTGTATAATAGGAAATTTTGATTCTTATTGATAGCAATTCTATTAATGATTTAACGATTCATAATCTAAAACCGCACTTTTTTTGAAGTGCATCACGATACTTGAATTCTCAAAACAAATTCTTCACGCATATATATTTCCAATTAATTTTTATGAAAAAATGAGCGATCATTAATTATTAAAAATTGTATTACCTGATCATTTAATTTAACTGCATCTCTTCCATTTTACAATTTAATTTCTTTAATTGCTTTAAAAATATATATTGTGCATACTACTATGAATTTCGAATTATCTTTGAAAATTTAATGTATGTTTTTAGGTAGGAAAAAAGTGCGATTCCAATCAAAATTGAATATTATCAAGAATTAATATCTAATCAATGATAAGATATATTATCGGTAATTATAAACGCGAAAAAAATTTTGGTATCAAACTAATTATTTTTTATTATCAACTTAGAATTTTCTATTAAGTAATCAAGAATTTAAAAATTCGCTTTATTAAAAGATTGAAAATACTCAAAATAAAGGTAAGAGATAAAATAGCTAAAATTTATTGCAAAATAACTGTTTGTCAATTTTTTGTCTGCCTCAGTTTTTATTCGATAAAATATCTAAAAATTTGTGTAATTCGTAGATTGTTAGAACTATATAATTTTATCAGTTCATATAGTTATAATTTATTTTTATAGTCGATTTTCCTATAGTTTTTTTTTTAAAAATTTCTATTCAAGTCACGATTAAAAAAGATCCTTTCATAAGATTGATAGCTATTGCTTTGAATTTTATTAATACAATAAAAATTTATCGCCACGAATTTTTTTTTTAAAATATTAGAGAATGGTGACAAAAATTACAATTTCAATTGTTTCGGAAAAAATTAGGTTCCAAAAAGGTGAGTCTCATGAATTATTTAGGAGAAGTGATCATTAAAAATTAATTTATAATTTAGAATAAATATCAGTAAATAAAATACATGATATCGATTAATTTATACACAAAGTGAATAATTTTTTTATGATTAGAAAATTTATGTTAGGATTATTATTATTTTTATAAAAAAAATTGATGATTTTATTATTAAAAAAAAATTTAGTTGATATATAGTCACATAAAATATAATTTTTTGAAAAATCGATCAAATGAATTAGTGTAAAAATCCAAAAATTCATAACTGGATAAATACATATTAAGGAACTATAAAATCTAATTCAAAATGGCGCAAAAATTAAATTGAAAAAAGTTTTCACAATCTATTATTAGTAATTGTATTACAACTAACTGGATAAGTTATTTATAGAAAGAATTTTTTTTTCAATATTAAATTATGATTTCATAATCAACGGTTGACTTTTTTTTTTGATGAATTGGTACGATTCACAATATCAAAAAAATCAAATTTTCAATTGCGAGATAATTTTAATTCTTAAATAACGATCGATCAATTTGATTGAAAATTTTTGTGTACGTTTCTGGAAAAGTGATTAAATTTGTGAAGATGATTTTGTAAAAAAAAATTCGAATCTAAATATTTTAATTTTTGAAATTGTTTGTTTTATTTTTTTCATTTCCTCTAGTAAACAAAATTCAACATCTAATTTAAGAGAAATATTTTCTAGTACATGAAAATATTCGAATGATAATTTGTTTTGCTTTAAATATTTTTTCTTGAAATGAATAGAAAATCAAATTCTAAAATTAACCGAATCGTCGCTTTGATTTTATGAAAAGGTAAAAAAAGTTTCGAAGAAAAAAATCCAATTATGCTTTTTTTGTAATCCTGAGAGTTCTTTGTAAAATCAAAAAATAAAATATATTTATATTCGACATCGTTTATAAGTTGTTCGAAAATATTTTTGGAAAATTCAAAGTAATATTTATCAAGTAATGTGTGGGAGAAAAATTTCCAAAAAAAAGAGGAATAACTTTTAAAAAAACCTTGACAGTTTTGGAACTCGATCTGGTCTATAATCAATACAGAAAAAGTTATTTTTAGATTTGTTTTGTCGCATTTTTTTCAACCTTTTTTTGAATAAAATCCCTTGGATTTGAAATATAATTTAAGAAGTGAAATTCAAAATTTTTTTTAGAAAAAAATAATTAATAAAAAAATTTAAAATTTTTATAGATCCCAACCACTAATTAATATCATTAATAAAAATTTAATGAAATTAATTTTTGTGTACATCTCGTAAATTTTTGATTCTAATTCATATTATTATATTATGTATTAATTGAAATATGGCATCATTTCAAAAATCATCTTTTCTAGAAAACAAATCAAAATATTAAATTATAGATTAAATAGTAAAATCAGAATTTTCAAAATTGAGCTGCCTTTTATAAAAACCGATATGATTGACAGCATAAAAATTAAGCTTGTTGCATTGCTTATTAAAAGAATGAAAAAAATGGAAATCATCATTGTATGTGGCTAGAAAAAAAGAGCAAATTTAGAAGCAAAGAAAAAAAAATATACTTTTGGTATCATAATATAACTCAGTGGAACCATTCAAATCAAGGTATTAAAGGTGAGAACAACATAGAATGCATAAATTCTCGTCGATGTGGCCTCAATTTTTCAACATTTTTTATGTACTAAAATTATAAAGTAATAACTCTCATTTTTTTATAAATAAATCAAGAAAAATTGGATTTTTCTAATTTTTTTTATCACTTTTGAATTAGAAATTCCAATTCACTTTGTTGATTTTTAACTGATAAAATTTGAACTACGATGGCTAAATTTTGTTTGCTAACTGAGATTTTTAAAATCAATAGTTTAAGCTTAAAAACAACGGTAACACATAGCAACAAATAAAAATAAAAAATAATTTTTTTTTTGCATAGTATCATACTATAAATGTATGTATAATTTAATTTCTTTGAAAAGTTGTTTGAAAATCATAAAATGCTTAATAATTTCTAAAATTTTTCACTCTTTTTCCAACAATGTTACCACTCACTTCCTGTAATCCATGTCATCTTTAGATTTTTTTAATGTAGAACTTCTAGAATTCAATATCATGTGTCACTATCAATTTTTTTTTCTATCGTTGTATTCAATCTTTTTTTAAAAAATCAACTTTTATCGCAAATAAAAAGAAAAAAATTAAAATCAGAAATAGAAATAAAAATTCTTAGAAGCTACTTTTCTTTCAAATAATTTGATTCTTTTAAATAATTTTAAATTTTCTAAGCAATAAGTAATTAAAATTAATCATTTTCAATTGTCGAAAAATAAAGCCTAAAGTTCCTAGACTTTTAATATTATTTATAAGATATTTGAAACTGTATTCTAAATGTTGAATGTTAAAATTTGCAAGAAATATGTTTTTTCTTTAGTCAATTAGAATTTAAGAACTCTCGAATGAACACTTTAAATTAAAGCCATTAAAATGGCTTAAAGTCAATTTTAAATTATTTTTCTATAAATAATTAAAAAGATGCTTGAAAATGTATTTATCTAAAGCTAATGATTCAGCCAAAGCGGTAACCAGACAGGGGAAAGAAAAGGATTATCTCTTAAAGAGAAAATAAATTCAATGTTTATTATACTTTTGAAAATTTAAAATCCGAAGAATTAGAAATTAAAAAGAATAATTAAAAGTAATCATTGACCGTAAATGTAAAATTATTCTACATTTTGTCATACAGGCTAGTTAAACAAGCTTGATCACATAGCTTAGCATTGATTCATGAGTTGAAAAAACAAATTGAGCATTAATTATACATCTGAAATTTTAAGATATTACATGTTTTTACAAATGCTTAGGTGATTCCTGATTTACCATCACAACGGTAATAATTATCAAACTCGAATAAGTGACGGGTCGATTCTCAGATGTATGTAGACGTAATATATCTTGTAATAATAAATAAATAGAAAGAAAACCAGACAAGTATTTATAAGGTAACAATTTTTAAATACTTAATAATTTTCGCGTTTCGTCTATTAGCTGTGCACCTTTTAGTCTACCAATTTTATTTGAATTATAAACATTTAATAAAAGTTAACCATAACGATTTGTTTTATAGATTCTAAATTATAATCAAGTATTGATGAGTCTGAAAATAAAATTAATTTAGTATTTTGCTTCAAGCTGATTCGGCCATAGGCTAGACAATTTAAGTATCAAAAGGCTAAAATAATTTGAAAATTGAACTTAAATTATTGTTCCTATTAGACAAATACTCTTAAGGAAAAAAATCTTTTTAAGAATCAATTAATTCAAATAACCTTCCCTGAGAAACTCAAACAAAAACTTTTTTTTTTGTAATTTATTTTCATCAATATCGTCAAATAAATTACTTTTGACTAATTATATCAATTCAATATAAGAAATTTAAATGATGTTTGCTAATTAACCTCAAATCATTCTACGAACTATTAAATTTTAAAACATTTTTTAAAAAAATAAAGAAGATTAGGTATCTAAAAGTAAAAAACTCGATTGATAAAATACTTATTTAGGAAAAAATTTTATATAATGAATACTGAAAGAAAAAAGATTAAAAGCTTTAGAAATAAAGAAATAAATAATAAAAACGCAACATGAATACAAAAGAATAATACACACATATTTTAAATCGAAAATTTTCTTGGTTTTATAGGAACAACCTTTAAAAAAAAATCTTGTAAATATTTTTTTCAATAATGTTTTACGTGTAGCGTAAAAAGAAAGTTTTAAATTTTTTTTCGTAAAACTAATATTGCTGAATAAAAAAAAATTTCGACCCACACACATTTTCAATTACTTTGATTTTTCACACATATAGAAATATTTTTATAGAAATTAATTCAAATTGTTCGTACTTAAAATTAAGTACTTTAGCATTGTACTTTTTAGCAATTGTTCAATCATACTTTTTTTTTAAAAAATATCAAATTTTCTCAAATAAATTTCGAACCAGAATCAAATTTGAATTCGTTTATTTTGTTTGAAAAAACTTAATCATAAATTGGAGTAAATTTAATATATTTCAATTATAATTTTAGTGAATTTCTTTGAATACAAAGGTATGATCGTACAAATTCGTTAGATTGAAGATTCTAATATAAATATATTTTTTATTTTTTTTCAGTTTAAAAGCACTTGATATAAATTAAAATGTTTGTAATTTATTTGATTTACATTTTGCAATCTTTATAAAAAAAATTAAAACTTCAATAAATTAACCTATTGGAAATTATTTGTCTTTTTTAATATATAAAGTTTTACATAATAAATAATATTGTTGAAAAATTTATAATTCGTTTTAATTTTTTATCATTTTATATGTTATACAATCTAGATTTTTTTTAGATAAATTTCAACTTGATTTTAGTGTTGATTATTATATATTTGAAAATATATTTTCAATAGATATAGAATTGAAATCCAATTTTCAACAGATAAGTTAAATTACTTTAGTGTGGGTGAACGAAAACTATAAGAATTTTCTATAGTTTTGTGCGCTAGATGCTATAACTCATGGCATTATTTGGCACGACAATAAAAATATCAAAATGCACTAGATTGCATATAAACAAAGTGAATGTTTACAATTTGAAAGTCGTATGACCAAGACACACAAGTTTGGTTACCCATGTTATTTGGACGAATATAAATGTGCACCGATTATAAGACAAAAACTATGTGCTTACAAGAAGTGTAGAATAAAAAAATATTCTTATATGCTCGGGCTTAACCCACCTAGACATGGACGAATAAATACTTGAAATAGTATTAAAAATTATGGTACTATAAAACTGTCTTTGTTTCAAATTAATTTTTATTAGTTCATTTACTTTGTATTTATTTTAAGAATATCTTTCGATTTTTAACATATTTAATTTGCAAAATTTACTTACTTTTGATTTATTATTTCAAAATTTGAGATTTGATATTTCAATTTTGGTACAATTACAATTAGGGAAGATTTCTCTAATTTAAATTTGTTATATATTTTAAAATAAATAATTCATTTTTTATTGAATCGTCAATCGTGAAACATAGTTAGCTTTAAAACGATAAAAATTTTTGATAACAATCTGCTTTTTACGATTAATAAATGATGTAATAATTCGAAATTTAAATGCTTTTTTGTATTTGGCTAATAAAATAAATAATAAAATTTAGGCTACTTACTGCAAAATTTAAGTGAATAATAAAAAATTGCGATAAATGATAGCACTATACTAAGCTTTTTTAGATAAGAAATTCAATGTCTAAGCTCAATTAGCCAAAATGCAATCAATACTTAAAATTTTTATTTAAAAGTACTATAATCGGATATATTTATCGCATTGAAACGTTAATTATTACTTTCTATATAGTTCTAATGATAAAAGATTAAATGAATAAAGATAAAATTTTATAAATTTAAACTCGATTCAAAAAATTACAACAAATGCGCACGATATGAAAAGAATTCAAGTTTTTTTACACTAAAATAATATTGATTCCTCATAATGATTTTGAAGTTCATACTGAGTCAAAAGTCTTGCACTCATGCAAACATTTGATACGAAAACACTTTACTGCTAACTTGAAAATCTGGCTAATAATCGCAATGGTGTAAGTCTATAAAATCTTTTACACAGAATTTTTTTCTATGTACTTCCGCTGTAGAATGACTACTAGAATTAAGTTCATTTTAAATGGGAGAAAATAAACCTTTGACTGGTATTCATAATGTGAATATTGCACAAGTGCTGCACCCATTTACTAATAAACGGCTATTCACTTTTAAACATTATGAATTATGAGTGTATGCTAGAAAAATTTCTATCTACATTTAGATTATAAGAAATACACAAAAAAATTAAAAAAAAAGAAAAAAGGTGGTGTAGACCTTTTCTAAAAGTTCGAAATCAATCTAAGAATGTTTGCCTAGCCTTTTCCTGTGTATCCTATCCAGCTTTACTATTCTTATGTGCACGAAAAGGATGGAATGAAAATAGAAAATAAAGCTTTATGGTCTATTGTACATTTCTTATTTTTTTTTTTGAAATGAGACGAAGATTGTTCCATTCGAAAAATTTTCCCTTGTACCCTCTATAATTTTACATGGCCAATAATGATTTAAATATGAACACTAGCTTTTAATCACAATCAATAGTAAGTAAATTTTGCTATTTTAATATTTTAAAAAGAATAATCACAAATTTTATATTTCTGAAATCTACCCCGTTAGCTGTTAAGTTGTCAAGTTTTATAGTACCATAATTTTTAATACTATTTCAAGT
>BLXL01010299.1:0-19784 GCA_023170135.1 Acarapis woodi
ATTTTTACTTAATACTAATTTTATTTATTATTAATAAATTTTCATAAATTCTAAATACAATATTATAAGTATTGAGATTCGCGAATTTTTTAATAGATAAATGATTATTATCATCTGAAACTAAAATATATAATCATTTCGCGGTATATGATGTTTTGAAGGTTTATGAATCTTTTTTGATTCAAAAGACGAAACAATAAAATTCTATAACTATATAATATGAACTAAATATATCATTTTTCTCATAACTAGCAAAAGACGCCACCAGAAAAAATGAATCTTTTCTATCTTTTTTTCACAAGATTTTAAAAGAAAGAAAATTTGTTTTTAGACATTCAAACTCGAATCTTAACAAATCTCGCACTTTTTTAAACTAGCTTCCGTTATAACTGTATATTTACTTATTTTTGGGTACTTACATTTCAGCTACTATAAATTTTTAAATTTCTTTCTCTTAAAATTGAGCAAACAAGAATAAATAGAAAAAAATTATTCTATATCATCTTGAATTCATTGTAAGACTTAAAATTTTTTTAGCATTATAAGTAGTCATCTCTTATCACCATCACATTATGTCTAGTTAAGAATAATTTTTCTATTGAAAATCTACGTTTCTTCTAAAAGCCATAAGAAAAAAATATTAGTCTTCACTATTATTGCAGGGCAGATTAATTTTAACGACAAGATGAGTACGGGTTCTAGTTGAAAAAATTCATTTTTTTTAAACACGAAAAAAAATCTGCCCATAAAGATGTTCTAAAGTACTATTTGTTCAAAGACATTCTAGAACTATTTAAATTTTAAACTCTTGCTTTTATAGAGACTTCTCGCAATAATAAGAAAACGGTTTGAAGAGTTGTTTCTCGTTTATTTATTTAACTTAATTGAAATAATTGAATAAAATCTTATTGTCGGTTTTATTTTTATAATATGACTTATAAAAATTTTAATAAATTAACTCGTTTTCTTCATCGTATCTATAAATCATTTACAAGTTCGATTTAAATATTATATTAATTGTATTAAAATTCTAATGCCCATTTGTTTAAAATTTAGTCAATCCAATTTTTAATATAAATTATTTTTTATCACATCGTAATAACGATTTAAGTCAATATCACGATTTAATCTGTAATATAGTATGCATATTTTTCTAGTTAAATAAAGTAGCAAGTTGAACTAATAAAATTAAAAATTTTTTTAATAGTAAGGTTCGAATTATTTCAACAATGAAAAATTTGAATTTGTAGAATTAAAGTCTTAACGAATATAAAAATTGTGAAAGATAGAATTCATTTCAATATTTTTTTTTTTATTAAAACAGCTCATAAAATTAATGATTAATTTTGAAAATTTTCGTTTTAATTTTTTTTAAAGACAAATCTTAAAACAAACACATGCTTATTTTTCTCGTACATCACAAGATATAAGTATTCGAAATATATACATATTAGAGTACCTATATATCATTTAAAAATAAATTTGATAACTTAAATAATTTATGATTGTTAATCATTGGAACTAAAAATTCATTTGTTAAACTTTTGTTAAAACTTAAAATCTAATATGAACTCTTATGATAAATTTTTGATAACGACTTTTTAACATTTGTTTCGACTTTTAGTTTTTTTTTTCAATCTTAGAATCAACAATTTTATTAGCAAAAACTTATTGCTTTAAGTTATTAATTTTATCAATTTAAAAAATTTGAATTAGTTTTTAAAACAAAATATTTCTGTGAATTAAAAACATCACCACTTAGATGACAAAAAATTCATAAAATTTAATGTTTTATTTTAAAAGTTATTAAATAAATAGTCTTGCTGTGAATTGAAAAATTTGAGATTTAATGTTTCCCGAAAAAAAATCAATCAAACTATTTATTTTGATTTGAATGTTCTAGTTAATTTTTTTTTCGAAGATGATCTTGGTAATTTAGATAATGGGATTGCTAGATAAAGACTTGAAGAAGTGTAGTTAATTGTAGGTAAAAAATTTAAATGACAATTTGAAGCAGTCTGAGTTGAACGCTGATAGGCCATGGTATTTTGTGTAACATAACTTTTTAATTTAAGATACCGGCCTAGCTTAGTTTAGCCTGGCAGGAAATGTGAAAGATTCTTTAATTATCAAGTAAAAAGTAAGCACATATTATTTAAAATATGAATTTTTAGAAAATAGATTTGAAGCGATCAAATTTCATTTTCAAAAATTTCTTTTTTTTTTTTTTTTTTTGCGCTAAAATTAAAAAAAAAAAGTAATGTTCAATTGTATAAAAATTGAAAGAAAAAATTTATTTTTTCTTTTCTAGCTTTCTTAGTGTGATTTAAATTCATTTTATTGATAATAAAAGTAAAACAAATATTTTTATGATGAATTAAACGATATAAAAAAAAATTCGATGAATTCTTTTTAATTTTTTACTTATTAAAAAAATAGAATTTCTTCACTAATTTTAATTTGTGCGATTTCACAAAATTTCGTTGCCAAAAAGAGACATCTATATCATACACTGAAATAATACACATGAAAATTCGGTGACAAAAAATCCTAGTAAAAAATACGTTTGATACATTTTAGATTTTTTTCACAAACATAAATGACAACGGATACAATAAATGTCATGATTTACAATTTTTACAAGGACAATATGTAAATGATTTCACTCAATGAAAATTGCAATAAGTGGTTGAGAACAATGGTGTAAAAGATAAGTAAAAGCAATTTGTAATACATAGAACTTGGAATTCACATACTAGCCGATTAACTTTAAAGATACAAATTTTACTTGTATGAACGTTACTGTTTCATGCAATTTATAGGCACATCAGAATAAAATCATTAAAACACGTACACACGATGCCCCTCTTTTTTGAATAAACAAATTAATAAAACAATTGATGATAAAATTTTTACTGAAACAAAAAGCAAAACACTAATTTTCCACACACACAAACTTAAATTTTCAAGCTACATTTTTTAACGATTTTGATATCAAACAACTGAAAAAAAAGCTTTAAGTTTTGAAAAAATTTATTTACAAACTTAATTTCGTGAATTGAATCGACTTAAATTTAAAAAGAAAGATAAGATGAATTTTTTTAATTTGACCTGTATTTTAATAATGTTTTGATTTTAGATGTTGAAATTTTCACAAATTTTTGCAATGATTTTTTAGTTGAAAAATTAATCAAAACATTTGAAAGTTCGAACTTTTTACTGATTTAACAAAATTGTATCATTTTTTTGAGTGGAATACATTTACAATTAGTTTTCAACAAAATGCAAAAAAAAAATTGTTTGTTTTTTTTCATGAAATCAAAAATGTGTCTGAAACGAGGTAATTCATTAAAAAAAATCACAGGTTTTAGATCGGTTTTAGTTTAATCATAGATTAAATTTTTTCTCATTTTGCGTTAAAAATATTAAAAATTATGTTTTATACAAAAAATATTCAACGAGAAAATTAATTGAAACAAGCACATCTATTTTTATAACAGTCTGAAGTGATATGTCTCAAATTTGCATCCAAAAATTTTTCAAAAACTATTTTTTATGAATTATCTGTCGCAAGAAAATTAATGTTTTTCAACTTCTAATAATTATTTAAAAAAAACTCGAATATTTTGAAATATATTGATAACTCACTTATCAGATGATTTTAAATTTTTAATGCCTCTATAAATTAGGCAATCTAGTATTTCAAGGTTGTTTTTCTATTCAAATAGTGATAAGTGGATTCATTACTTGATTCGTAAAAAAAGGATGCATAGAACAGTAGAAAATGATATCGAAACTGTTAAAATAAGGAACAAAAAATTCAACTTTAAATAAAAACTAAGACTAGTTTTTTCGGACCGATTAACATCACGTGCGATTTGGGTCAAATTATTGTTTGAAGTGTTCTTTGAATAAATAAATTTCCGTTTAAAAATTACCAGTCATCCGTCGAATCGTGAACTTAAAACACCTAAAAAAAAAATTTTTTCCTTAAAAATTCTTATTTTTTTATTGTAATGTTTGCAAACCTAAAAATAAAAAAAAAAATGTAAAATTTAAAACATTTACAAAAATTTACTCTTTATTTGCTTGTTAATTAACTGTTTCTTAAAAAGGAAAATATTTAGAGAAAATATAAGATTTTATAAAAAAGTTGTAAAAAAGATAAATTCGATAACCAAAATTAGAATGAGATAAATTTTAATGTTTTTGCAGAAAATATATTTAAAAATTTAAAAATTTGATAAATCAACAAAAAAAGTTTATTTTTTTCCGTAATTTGCTATTGTATTTTAAAGGATGCTATTGAAGATTGAATCGTTTATTTTAGAAGAATATGTTAACATTAAATGATCTTTACATGCATCTTATTCAAGTTTTAACATGATGATAAATTGCATGTATTGAACCCTAGAAATGGCGGAATCAATAAAAAGATTGATAAATAGCAAAAAAAAAAAATTAAAGTAATTTGCTAAAATCGCTGAATAAATAATTAAATATCTATTTTTCATGTCTTTATTTAGATTTGAGATTATATGCAAGTCGTTAAGTAATTTTCTTAATTTATAATATATGACAGAATTTACAGAATTTAAATATATTTAAATAAATTATGCTTGAATTCAAAACACTTTATAAATTTACTGATTAAGGTATTGATTGCTAATATTTGCATATCGCATTCTGATTTGTATGTCATTTAAAAAATACTGATTTAATTTTTATTCTAATTCAATTATTTGAAAAAAAGACAAATAAAATGCCCATTCTTATTTTTTCATTGCATCGTGAAATTATGATAAATTAACACCCTATAAAAAAAAGCCAAAAATTTTTCTAATTAAAACTTGAATTTGAATTGTATAAAAAAATATTTTTATCTATTCAAATTTTTCAGCACCAATTTATTAATTTGAAATCAAACGATTTCTTTATTCAAGATTATAAAAATTTTTATTTATGCAAATGATGAACGTAAATTAGTAGGCATGAAATTTTTTATTTGAAAAAAAATTAACAACATTTGTGCAATCCATAAAAAATTAATCAACATTCTTATCTGAATATACTTTGAATAGTAAGAATTGAAAACAGATTTAGATATTGACTTTACTGAAAAATATTTTACAATTTTTCTTTTTTCAGAGTTTAAAAATCTCATTTTTGAAATCATATTTTTTTTGATGTGAAATATTTAATCAGAATTGCTAATTTTCAGAAAAAATTTCTCGAAAAAAATAAGGGTCACTATAAAAATTGTGACATATTTATAGGGAGTCTTTTTTAGGAGATTTTGATTTAAAAAAGATATATTCAAATCGAAATAAAAATTTTTTTTTTGTCAACAATACAAAAATTTTTGTCGCATTCAAAAAGGTTTGATTAAGTAAGTTGGGTGAATTTGAAATTTCAATGATTAGACACATCTGTCCATTAGAGAGAATTTGAATTCAAATTTAAGCAGATTTTTTTTTCTTGCATTTATATTTATGGGAAAACAACAAAAATGAAGAATTGTAAGAAACTTTATAAAAACTAAATGCGAAACTCAAAGACAGCAAACAGTCCACAAAAAATATCAATAAATCAAAGAAATTTTTTTTTGTTTTTTCGCCTAATTATATTGCTCAAAATGAAAAATTGTTAATTTGTTATATATATTTACACTTTCAAATATTTGTGGCAAAACCGTCATTTAATTTATGCAGTAAATCCATTGGTAAAAAGTGTTCTTGATCAATATTTCTGATAGAATCAGAAAGATATTTTTGAATGTTTCTCTAAATATTTGCGAAATCTTTGAATGAAATGAAAGCGGAAACTACCTTTTCAACTTAAACGTTGTGGCTTGTAAATGAAGATATTGATATTCGTCAGCTACGAAGTTAATTAAAAATTTTCTCAATTGAAATAAAAAGAAACTATATAAAAAACTAATAAAAAATAAAAATAAAAGCGATTTTTTTTTTCAACAATCATGTCAATTATAGTAGGAGGTAAGAAATGAAATTTATCATTTCAAATCTTTGAAGAAAATATTTATGAAAAAATAGTTTTGAGGGGCAGGAACGAAATTATATTTATATTTAAGACAAAAATTAATATAAAAAATATTTAGAATTGAAAAAAATAATTTGCTAATTTTTTTTTTTCAGAAGAATATTTTTTTGGAAATATAAAATGTGAAATCTGAAATTGTTTCGAAAAAAAAACCAATCACTTGAATTTTTAAAAAAAATTATACTGCTTTCTCATGTATGATTATGCAGCAAGCTACATTTTTTTTCGATTGAATAAGCTCATTCAATTGAAATTAAGGTTTCATTAAGTATTTTTTATGATTATATATTGTTTTCCATGTGTAGTAACTACATCCGGAATATCAAAAACTTTTTTAAAATCTTTTAAAGTAAAAAAAAAATTAAAGCCAAATTGCATTGCATACCTGATTTTAATATAGTAGTATTTATCATAATTTTATTACGTAAAAAATCGATATCTTTTAATGATTCGGAAAGAAAAAAAAATTCGTTTAGGTTTCCTTTTTATTGTTGATATTTATTTCTAATTTGTTTTGATAATTATGTGGTTTCATCATTAGTCTTTTTATTTTTATCAAAGCATAATTTTTGTTGGAAATTCCTTAAAATTTAACAAAAAATAAAACGAAAGAAAATTTGATTAGTTAGGTTGATTATTTATATTTTAAAATTCAATCCACAAAAAGCACATTTCGATAACTAATTTATTGGATCAACGAAGAAAAGAATTTATGTATACAAAAGATGAATAAAATTTAATTCAAAATTTTTAGACACTAAATTATATAAGAGATTTACTAAAAAATTTTAAAGAACTAATTCCAAGATTAACAATGAAACATGTATATGATAGTCAGTGGTAGCTAATAAATATAATTTACACATTTTTTCTACCGTAAGTGTATAAAAAAATAAAAATAAACTAAACGACTTCAATTATGCCAAAGTTGTTCGCTGCATGCAGTCTGCAGAACAAGTGATTCAAAGCCACAATATGATCGTCAGAGTTCAATTTGCAATTTTTAATCTATAGAGGAAAGGCATATAATTTTATACATAGATCTATTCCCAGAACATGCGCCAAAATTATCTATGCTCATTCCCTCTATTTTCGTTTTTAAGATTATCAAAAGATTTTCAAACTAAATTAATAATTTTAATATCATTTCTCATTTCGATGTCAGTCATATCTAAAATTTTTGATATTAAACTCGATTACTAATGTCAAGATCATTATCACTTTTTGTGGACTTTTAAGTATAAATCGTGTTAAATTTCTTTTTTTAAATACTTTTGTCTACCTTTGATGTCTATCGTTTCTAAAACGACAGACTAGACGAAGTATAAATTTATTAATTATGCTTGTTTTTTAGAAATTATTAAAAATATTACGCTTTATTTATTTATTTATAAAATAAAGACTTCCTAAACTGTTTGCATAAAAAATTATATTAAGTAAAATAAAATGAAAAATCAAGTGTCAAAAAATTTTATCTTTTTCGAATTGGAAAATACACAAAAAACTTTTTAATAAATAAATAGTCTATAAAATTCAAATCAAAATTAGTGTGCTTTTTGTAACTTTAATAATTTATGGTTTGAAAATTTTATAATCACAAATGAGGAATTAGCAAATTATGATTTTTTAATCAATTATTTTAATCCACTAATATTGTATCATTAAGCAAATTGAGAAAAATAAAATTATCACTTTTTTCTAAATTTATTTACCCTAATGTTCTCTTATTGAAGAAACTATTATCATCAACTCTTTTAAATTTATACTACTAATAAAATTAGTAAAATTTTAAATTATGATTTGATATGATTTTGAATGCGATAAATATTTTTCACACTATTAATAATTTATTCATTTTGTATAAATATCAATGTAATTAAAAAATTTGACACCACTGAATATATCATATTTATTTTTTCAAAACGCATAAGTTGTTTAGTTTACCTTGCACAGGTGGATATAACTGCCATCTGTTTTAATGAATTTTTAACTTTTATTAAGATTTTTCTAAAGTGCTAATTTATTTTTTGGTTATTCGGAGAGATTTTATACTCAAATGCTGTAAATAATTTGTCAAATTTAATTGTAGTGATCGCAGATTTAGTATTGTAAAAATTATATATAGAGTTGAAAAAGTTATTCAATTATAATTGAAAGAAATTTTCTTGAGCAAATCATGATAAAAGGAAATTCTTTGTCAAGATAATTTTAGATTCACATATGAAATTAGAAAATAGCTTCATATTTTTAGTTGCTAGAAAACTAGATTTTTATATGCATAGTATAGTACTTGAAAATTGATTTGGTGTTGATAAAATTTGCAAATATATTTGCATTTTTAAAATATTTTATATAAATTTAGGAGATTTAAAATAATGAATTTATATAAACATATACATATAATAAAACTAAAATTATACTTTCATTTATTAATGGTCATCAAACATAGTTTGTCTATTATCATAATTGAAGCTTTTGATTATTAATGTTCAACATTATAATAAGATAAATTTAATTTTCGATCGACTTGATCTAGTTATACATAATTCAAGTTTTTCATTGAATTAATATCTTCATTTAAAATTAATTTAAATTAAACTTCATTGATTATATTGTAAATTACGTTCATAAAAATGTCTGACAATTGAATATCTTTGTGAGTGTATTTTCAAAATAATTTGATCATTAATAAGCAGTGAAAAATTAATCATGCAAATTAAATTAGTCAATTTATGCAAAAAATAATAATCTAAAATTTTCAAAATAAATCAATAATCATTAAAAAATTAAGCAAAGAAATGACCTAAAAAAACTTTCCTAAATAAATATGAATAATCACGAGCAAATCAATATATATTAGTTTAAATTTTTTTTTCTTAACGGTCAAAATCAAATAATTTTACTCCGTGTTTTGTCAATAAAAACTGTTGACAATGAAATTTGACATATTCAAAGAATTATAACTAATATTTTATTTTTATTTAATTGAATTCGCTAAACTTAATGAACGAAATATAACTCATAAAATAATTTTTAAAAATAGTTTTCCAATATTAAACAAACCAATATAAACCAATATAATTGTCAAATGCTTTATTTTAATTTGACGGTTCGAAAAGTCACAATTTAGAAAAATCCAGCTGATTCACGACAACATAAATTACATGAAGTATTAACTTTAACATAATTTATGACTTTAACATAACTGGTCGCTTGAGAGACCACTATATATTATATACATCATTTGATATTTATACCGCTAGTACATCTTATGAAATTATGATAAATTATCATTAGATAAATGATCGAATTCGAATTGTTTAAAGTTCAAATAAGCACTGAAATGCTTTTTGAATTAATTTGTATGTTAACTAATAAAAAATAAATTAGTATTTATAGTAAAGGTAAAATCGCTAGTAATAATATTATAATTAGAAGATCATAATTTTGAGATATTTTGGATACAATAGAAAATCAGTGAAAAAAAAATTTCTAAGAATAAAACGATTGGTGAATAAAAATTTCTAATATAAGAAATTCTCACGATTTTGTAAAAATTATTTGAGATAGATTGCTACTTTTTACTATTAAACTAAAAAATACCTCTGTGATTTCCACAAAAAAAATTGATTTGAATTAAAAGTGACTAAAAAATATAAAAATAAGAACAATTATTTTCAAATTTACAAATAAAACTAAAATGAAAACATTGAAAAAATTTCAAGATGAATTAAAAACCACTATTTGATTATAAATACAAAAGAAAAATTTCGGATTTCTCAATGAGATCAGATAAATACAAGTTTTGATTAGCTCCATCAGATTCACAAATAAATTTATATAAACATCTCAAAAATTAATAAAATCTTCTTCATTATATTATTTAGAAATTTGAATAAGATTACCAGAATATATTTTTGAGTCTCACATAGCAACATCGTGCAGATGTCTTGTTAATTTTCACATACACTTGATAAATTTGGTGAAGATATCAGATATTCTAGAATTTTAAATCTCTAAAAGATCGGTTAAGCTTGGCACGTTTTTGGATAAACTGATCAAAAAGCTCAAAATTTTTTTTTTTGCATCAAGCTTAATTCATCAGAATTATTAAGAATGAAAAGTAATTTTCAATCTATTTCTAAAGTGATAAGTGAAATTTCAGTGTTATTTAATGACACAAAAAGAGATGATTTTTTTTTGAATACTTATTATTGGCCCCTTTTTTTTTTTTTATTTTATACAAAAATTTTATTTCCATTTATCTTCAATTTTTCAATGTATTTTTAAAAATTGAAATAACTTTAAAATCGGTACGCTTAAATTTTTAAATCGATAAAGTATCTTCAAACAGTAAAAATACAATTTCGAAATTTCATTTTATCTAAATACATGTAAAATTGAAAACAAAGAACTATTTGCCATAATTTTACAAAAAATAAAAAAAGCTATTATATTATAAGTTCAAATAAATACTTCAGAATCAAAAATAAATGCTTCAAAACAAATAATTCAAGATTGAAATGAGAACACAAGAGATTTTCTGATTTGATCATTAACATTATTGAAAATATATTTATACAGTCGCCTAAAAATCATTGAAAATTTTTTACTGAATCTCTAGAAACTAGCAGCCTAATTTAAATTTATTTATGATATCATTAAATTTTGTTCGACGATTCCTAAAATCATTTTTCGTCAAAAAAATCTACTAGATAATAATAAAGGAAATTTTATTCAAAAATATGTAGAAATAGTTTAGACAAGCTACGATTTCAGTTTTCTAATTCACATCAAATTCTAGATAAAAATTGTAAATAAATTTCCAAAGCTTTTTTTTTTTTGTATATGAGATTATAATTAAGTTTTCGAGCTAAAAAATTTTCAGACAAGATTCAGACAGATAAAAGAAAAATATTTTACCTCAACGATAAGGTTAGGTAAACCATCAATCACAAACTGTTCACGAAAGTCTGTTAATAAAGAGAAGTAAAAAAAATGTGCTGCCCCTTTTTTCTAACAAATGAATTGAATCTTATCCAATCATCAAAGATTATTATATTGGCTATTTTATTTAAATTTTATTTGAAAAAGGTTTTCTTGTTTTGATTTACAAATTTTATATTGTTCAAATTTATTGATCTGAATTAATTAGAAAAATTCGAATCATTATTATGGTAATAAGTTTCCTATAATGGTTTTTAGATTTTCACCAGTTTTTGAACCTATGTATAAAAATTTTTGCTCTTACATGTCAAAATGTCATTATTTTCGATTATTTGCTAAAACAGGAAAGGATAAATATTTTTTCATCATAGATATTCTTGAAATAATAATTTGACAATAAAAAAACAAAAAATAACCTGATAATGATAAAAATAATGGATTATAGACGTGTGTCTAAAAAACAATTTAAAATCATAATTTTTTTCTAATTTCTTTCCAATTTTTCGAATCGAGATTTTATTCTCATAAATTTTGACGACCTTAATTGAAAAACTGCTTTTTGTTAATTTAATAAACAAAATTAAGAAATATATTAAATTTTAAGGTAAAATAAAGTTCAAATCGAACTAGGGAATCAAGTAAAAATTTTCAATCTATAAAAAAACATTTTTTTATAATTGATTAGTAGTATTTTTAAACTATATGAATAAAAAAGGAAAAAAATTTTATTTTGTAAATCAAAATGTCAACAAATTTATGGATCGTATGCTTTTTGTGTAGAAAACTAGATTTGAAAATTTGATTTTTGATTTAATATCTTTATTTGATACAAAGTAAATTTTTCTTTAGATTTTTAGATATAAATTATGAAGTGAAGTTTGAAATGCGTTTATTTTTATACAAATCATATAAAAATTTGTGCAAAAAGCTAACACTCAAATTTTGAAATAATGAACATGCGTCTATGATAGGTATTCTTATTGAAGGTGTTTTGAATATAAAATAATTAAATAATTTTCTGAAATCAAAATAACTTTATTTTTACAATATTTACAAAAAAAAAAGAAGAAAAATTGAACGAAAAAAATTCGAATCGTTTACTTGATTTGGCTAAAGTTTGTAATTGATTGGTTAACTTCTTGTTTGAGTGGAATCAGTAAATGATCAATAAAGTATAAAAGCATTAACACTTTGCATAATGTTTCACAATACAATAGAAAAGAAAAAAAATTGATCTAAAAGTTTCGGCAAATAGTCTGTAATATAGTCGTTTGATGAAACAATTCATTTTGATACTGTAGTTTGAAAATAGTAATACCGAATTGGGGCCAATTAAATTTCAAATGTGCTTGCATCATAAAAGAAGAATATTAGATTTGTGTGCTGGTTTTATTATATGAAAAATTTATTACTCTACAAAGATTTTTGGTAATTGAAATTACAAGATTATTTTATCCTATTGATTAATAAATAGATATATTTGTTGAATCTCACGCAAAGTATGTGCTCGAATAATCAGGCATTTAGTTTTTTTTACTTTGAATCCTGAACGAATATAATAAATGATTAGCTAATTTTGAAATTTCTTTGATGATAAATTTCAATAATATTCCTAATTTTAAATTTAAAAATAAATTTCATTCACGATTTTATTGCATATTACAAAATTATTAAATTTAAGGTGTCTAACGCTTATAAAATAATTCTTTCATTTAATCAATGATTAAAACCGAATTTTTTTTCCAAATAATTGTGTATTTTTTTATGTAAAGTTGTGATTGGTGATTTAGTCATAAAAGTGAAATCATTTTTTCGATTTCTAAAATTTTTTGTATTCCAATTAATATTTTTATTCACAACACCTAACAAATTACTCTCTGAGGTCTAATTATCGCCCGTTCTTTTTTTAGTAATTTTGTGTTCATCATTTCAAAAAATTAACTATATAATTGAAATCATAATATATAATTTAAATCAAAAAAGATAAGAATAAAAATTTAACAACGTGAAAATGAAATAATTTTAATACGAAAAAGAAATAAAAGAGGGCAGTTTCATGGTAAAAACTTTCGCAGTAGTGTTTGAAAATTGCTCGTTTCTCAAATTTTTTTTTCTTTGCTGTCAGTTTGTTTTAAAATTTCATTTAAGCAAGAGCTAGTTATTTTCTCTTATACGATTTGCTTATATTTTGATTCGTATAAAAAATTTTCAAAATTTTTAAATTTCAATAATCACTGTTCAAATACTTATCAAAATTTTTTTTGATTTTATTTGATTTTTGGCCGTAAAAATTTTATACACTTGAAAACTGTTTCGAAATATTTTTAATCTTCAATAAACCGAATAATAATTAGAGAATTTACTTTTCTTTCATGATAAATTAAAAAAAAATGATAAAATTAAAAATCTACATAAAATTATGTGTGACTCACTATTTTTAAAATATCTTTCAAAAAAATAAATTCTAGATATTTTATTTTCTTTTCACAAGTTTATTCAAAAATAAAATTGAAAATAAAATTTACGCTATGTTATAGTCCAATGAAACTATTTACTGAAAAATTAGGTTTTCTGTTAAATCAATAATACGTGTTAATCTAGTTTTTTTAATGAATTCATGAAAAAAATTTATTTTTTTATTATGTTGATTTGTCAACATGTTTTCAAATAATGTGCAAAGAGTCAATATTTTGCATTTGTCAAATTGGTGAAAAAATATGAACTGAAATATTCAAATTAAAAATCAAGCGAGGTGTGTGTTTCAAATTGTTTTTTTTTAATTTTTTTTTAAATAGATTTATGGTATCGTATATTTCTTATTTTTTATTTTATTTTATAACACCAGAAAGAAAAATTATCTGATTCACAACAAAATTAATAATTAAAAAAAAATTACATTAATCAGATATTGAAATTATATTATAATTATTAATATATTAATTTAATTTGCGAATGATTTTTTTAGGAAAAAATTATTCCATAAAAAATTTTTGAAATTCAAAATATTTATAGCGTTTCAAAAAATTATGTCTTCGAATCAATAATATAAATTTCTTGATTATAAAAATTTTTGTCGAGAAAAAATTACTTTAAGAAATTTTTCTTGCATTCAATCGAAAAGGTGATTGATTTATCAACATAATCATATTTCGAATTCTTTCTCTATCGTAGTGGAATATCAGTGCTTATCGATTAAACTGTGAATTTGTTTTTCAAAAAAGAACTGAAAAATCATTTTCTTTAAATTTTTTATTATTTTTTCCCCTAAGAAAATTAATAAAAAATTATTTATCTATTAATAAAATATTCATAAAATTTATGAAAAATTATGGCTGGTCCAACAGAGTTATCAGTCTACAGGTATAAAGTGATAAATCAATTTCACTTTTGTCTCATACTATCTAAATTATTATCTTCTGCATAAAAGAAATTTTTTTTTGTTGAAAAGCACTGTTGTTAATTAAAGTTTTCCTGTAAATTGATATTTTCGACAATTTTTTTTTAATAAGTGCTAAATCATATTTAAGGAAAAAAATTTCAAAGATCATCTATTGAAAAACAAAAAGTATATATACTTAAAAAAAAGTAAAAAAAATTCGGTATTGTATGAAGAAAATCTGTATTTTATTGGTTCTAAATTTTAATAAATTTTATCTGAAAACTCAGATATCCAAACTAGTATGTTGAATATAAATATATTTTCTCGAATTTCATCAGAATTCGATAAAAAATTAGATTCAGTATTTTTTTTTTAATGATTAAAAAATATTTTCTGTGATTGTATTGATGCTTACTATGTATACTTGTAAAGAATCAATTTTATAATTTATCAATCAAATATCCGAACATAACTTAGTTACTTTGTCGAAATTTTATATAAAATTAATTATTTTCTATTTTCCTTATTAATTATTTTGAAATTTTTTTCTGAATAAATCATTACAAATTTTTTTTAATATCTTTTAAAAAATCAACTAATTAGTTTTATTTCTTTTAATAATAATTTAAAAATTTTAGAATTTAATTTGCAAACAAAATGCCAAGCAACGAGAAGATAAATTGCGTTATAACACCGTAAGTTTATTTTGATCTTTCGATAGCAAATAATCTCAGAATCAATAAAATTTTTAAAGTCAATGTGGCTTATTAGTGGCTAGTTTTTTCTATAAAAAATTGGAACGATTCGAATCAACAAAAACTTTATATTCTAATACAATGAAAATTTTTTCAGTGATTTTCAAATTATGATCAAAAAGGATAAATAGAATGATAAAAAATAGGTTTCTAGCTATAGAGTATATATAGGATTGAATAAATCACATTTGTTATCTTTAAAACTGTATTATTTCAACCAATTTTCGTGATGTCTAAATCAGAAAATAATTTCCCCGAAATTTTATTATAAAATAAACGATTCCATAAATTTTATTCGAAATCCCAGTTTTTGACATTCATATAATTTCTGACTCATTGTGAAAATAAATCTAGTAAAATTTGAAACAAAATTGGATTAAAATAAATTTTCTAGATCATATAAATTATATTTTTTTAATTTTTTTTTTTCATTTTGAAAGCACTCTTAATTTAATATTAAAAAATGATTTATTTTTAAAAGTAAAATTTAAATTTTAAATATATCGAAAAATTTTCAAATTTTCATACATTTAATTGTAAAGAATTTCTTTTTTTTCTCAAATTAAAAAGAAAATAACCAGCTTTTATTTAAGTTCTTAATAATATATTTTTTAATCGTATTCTGTAAATAATGGTTTATAGTGATGATATTTGCAAATTTTTTTTATTGTCTATAAGACTCTGAAATTTTTTACTTTAGTTCGACTCTGAAAAAAAATAATTTTGAAACCTTAAAAATTTATTAACTTTTGAATTACATTATAAATTAGAAAAACTTCAATTCATTAAATTATATAAATATTATGATAAATCTTAAATATTTAAACCAATACGAAATAATTACTTTTGTTTTCGAAATTCGTTTGTCAAGTAATGCAAAACAATAAAAATATTATCTCGTTTTCAGAATTGAGCTAAATTTTCAAACAATTTCTTAATTTTCGTATATAAAAAATGATCAGCTATTTGATTTATTATAATTTTGGTAATTTACGAATTAATCAAAAAAAATTTTAAAAAATTAAAAAATTATGTAAGAATTCTTTCTGGATTTTTGACAGATTCAATTGATACTCTTTAAGCCCACAATATTTTTTTATCATATTTGCAACCTTTAGTCGAATCAAATTTAATTAGATTTATTTTCTTATGCTATGAAATTTAATTTGCTAAATAATTTCTCTTAAATAAATAAAATATTTTAAAAGATAACTTCGTAGATAAAAAATTTCATCATTTAATAAAAACTATAAGAAGATAGTAAATTTAATTAAATATATCTATCTTTTTGTCAATAACAATATTGAATTTTTTTCTGCAAAATTATAATTAACTGAGAATTCATTTTCAAATTACCAAAGATTATGAAATTTCAACTCTTTTTACATAACATTTTGTATTTCCTGGGAAATTAATCTTACTAATCTAATTATGAAATCAATTAATTCATTGTGACATATAAAAAATTCAAATATTTCTATGACACAATTGAAAAAAAAATTTAAATAAAATTATTATAATTTATTTAGAAGAAACATTGAAAAAAAATAATTTTTATTTTTTTTTCAATTATTTTTATTTTTGACGATAAAAAATGTAAATAAAAGAGTTTGAATCGAATTACTTCTCAGTTTTTTTGAGAAAAAACCGATGCATTGAATAATTAAAATAATATTTGAAGTAAAAAAGTTGATAGCTAATTTAATTTCCTAAGTTTTCAAAAGATTTTAGAAAAATGGCATAAATCAAATAGCCAAATTTTCTATTTCCTGTTGTTTGAAAACACTTTTAATTACGTATTGGATTGATAGAATAAAGCAACAGCACTAATTTTAAGCTTGAATTCGCTTACGACCATGGAAAATAATAAAAAATTAATCTAATAACACTGTATAAATTATAATTCCAGATATTATTCATTTGTAATGTGAAAAAATTTTTGCCAAGAAATATGAAAATATTAGATTATAAAAAAAAAGTATTCAATATATCCAATTGAATTTTTCGAATGAATAAATTAATAAATTATGAAAAATTTTACAATTTGTGTGCAAAACTATAAAAAAATAACATTTATAAAATAATTTGAATTTTAAAATCAAGAAACCATTGATGATCAATTATTTATGTAAAAATTGTTTAATTCAATATGCATTGCTATTGATTAAAATGATATTTTCCAGGCTCATTTAGTTTCACATTCATTTTTACGCTATCATAAGATGAATCACAATGCTCTATAAAGTTGGAATTTTTGTTACATTGATTTTTTTTTAAAAAACCAAAAAAAATGAATAAAATCAGCATTTTGAATTGAAATTCTAAACATCAATGATTCAAAATATCAAGATAAGGTTTCTATTCAAATTACAAGATAAAAATCAAATTGAAAAAGTTTTCATGATTTTACAAATTTAAAAACAATCTAAATTTTTGTAATTTTTATTCAGAAAAATGACCTAAAAGCTTAATGTGTAATTCAAACTTTTTTTTTGAAAAAAGTAAAATTGAACAATACTTTTAATAACTTTCAACATGGATAATTCATAAATTTCATAGAAATTTTCAAAATCAAAAAACTATTCAAAAGTAATAATAATATTAATATGTATCTTTAAATTAGGAATAATAAGGACAATATCTTTTTTTTTTAAATTTGAAATTTTTAGCTTATATTTTGAAATAGTGAATAAAAAAATTCCATAAATATTGGTAAATTTAATTTTTTGCTTCTGGCGAAAAGAAATAGATTTCAAATTTTCTCATTTTTTTTTAATAGTTTGAAATTCTCATGTAAGCTCTAAAATAAAAAAAATAAATGGGAAAAACTAATCATGTAATTATAACGGAAATTGAAACCTATAAATAAGCTCACAATTGTTACTTTTTGTTTTGATAAGAACACTAGTGTGAGTCACACATAAAAAGAAAAATTCTATTTCTCAGTCAATTTATCAATTTATGCTTTACTAACTTTATTGACCGCTCACTTAGACATGCAAAAATTTATTTGAAAAGTGCTGTTGTGAAATTGACTAGACAACTGATTATTTCACTCTCCGAAAGGCAAAAATATATTACAGCAATCATGTCAGATTTTTAAACACAAAAATATAAAGAAAATTATACAATTACTTTTTGACGTATCTGTAAAAATTGATCCGTAAGATTGATAGAATGTATCTAGACACAGACGAAATTTTTCTTTTGAGACTAATTAAAAAAATGTTTGCATTAGGTGATTTTATTACATTTATAAAAATTAATTCGATATGTGTTGTTTGTTTTGTATAGAAATTCAAAATTTTGAGCTAATAGATTTGAATCTTCTTATTAAAACAAAAATAGATTTTCGAAGTTATGTATTTCAATGCGTGGATGGCAGCCATAATTCTATCCACAAATAATCGAATAATGATAATTTTAATCAATTTTTAAACTCCTAAGAAATGATGAAAATGATTCTCACAACACAGTTACTTTCAATCATAAATGATATTTAAACTATTTCTTAAATATTTTATCCAACTATGTTATAAATTTTTAAGTAAAAAAAATATTAAATTTCTTTAAATTTTAGAAATAAATATTCAGATTTTACTTATAAACATAACAGTTAGACAAAATTTCAATTTTTTTTTCATTACAGCAATAATTTTCATCGTAATTTTTTCTGATGAAGTGAAAATTAAATATTAAAAAAATTAATCAAAATTTTGTTTTACAAGAAAAACACATGAAATAACTTAGACGATACTGACATTTGGAAATAAGTACAAATATAATAAATTCAATTTATTTCAAAGACTTTTTTTATATTACTATTTGCTATTTTTGTTATTCGAATTTGAATTGGCAGGTTTTTATTTAATTCGGAAAATTATTTCTCTATTGTAAATAAACAGACTCTAATTTAATTCAATAAATTAAAAGAAAATTCTTTGTGCATAATATATTCAAATAGATGAGATATATTAAACAAGTTAGAAAAGTATACTTGTAATTTTTAAAAGTTTGAAGAGCTTGGAGACCAAATGACAAAATTTTAGTAATTGAAATTGAACTATTACAAATCAAATAGTTTTTAGGTTACAGAATTGAAATAATTATAATTTCGATTCCTGTTTGTAGGATTCTATTTCTCGAACTTAAAGAAAATAAATATTCAGTAATAGTTTTAGACTATTAGATAATCTGCTTAAATTTTTATAATCAAGTTTTTAACTTAAAATTATCATTTCGTCATCAAATTAGTATTTTGAATTTGCCAAAAAAAAAAAAAAAGTTTTTGATTTTAATTATTTGTTAAACTTAATTTTTCTTACATAATAAACATTAGATTTTAAATTTAATTTGCTCATTTTACAGCAATTCAATTATGAGATTTATTTATAGCTCAAAAGGTATTATTTTAAGCTGATTCCAATCTTCGAGATCACACTTCGCGTTCAACAAAGTTGCCAAATGAATTTTTTATATCAATAATTAATAATAATAGCAGACAAAAAATTAAAATTTTAATTTAACAGATCGTAACAAAACATGATTTTCTCAAGAGATATTTTAATTTAAAATAAAATTTTCGAATTCGAGTTGTTCTTATAAAGTAAATGTTTCTAAAAATTTGAAATCAAGCCATA
>BLXL01010300.1:0-19319 GCA_023170135.1 Acarapis woodi
TTTGAAGTATCAATATTAAATCGTTCTTTACGCTTGTTCAACTTCTCAGAATCGGTTATTTTCTTCACTTCGTCATTTTCACAACCAAATCTTGCCGCTCTAGCTTTCAATTTATCTACTTTATGGCCACTCTGACCATTTAGACCGATTGGTAGTTTTGTTTCAGGCAAAATTGATGCTAATTTGCTCTCTAATTTACGTATTTCTTGCTTGACGGTGACCAATTCATCTTTGTGTTCGTCTTTATTCAATAAATTGCATTGATTAGTCAATGTGTTGACAAGTGTTGAAATTTCGACTATTGTTTGGTGGATTGCTTCACTCATTTTTGATCAATTTTGTGATGTGTTTAGAATTGAAATATTGATTTTCGGTTTTTCTATGTAAACTTAATTCTAATAAAATTTAATTTTTCAATAGTGTTGTTTAATTTCAATAGACACTAACCTTTATAAATAATTACTTGACCTGCTTTTACTTAATCTGTCTTTAAAATTAATACAAGTTGAAATCGTAAGACACATTTTCTTACTTATACAAAACAAAAATTGTACATGCGCAGCTTTTATGCCACTTGAATACTTGAGAAATGCGGCGCACTGTGCAAATCAAATTTTTTATATTTATTGTCTATACAAATCAAAATTCACATTTTGAAAGTTTGATTAATATGAAAGTTTTATCGGTAAGTTTCATGTTTTGCCATAAAATTTGCAACATTTTTCGGTGATTTTTATTTCTAATTCGTCATTCATCTTTTTTCTGCATGTAATTAACAAAATGCAATAATCTTTATATTTGCAATTTTCTATCTGGCCAAAATATTCTCTTTTTATTGTTGATAGTTTTTGATTATTTATGTATTCGATTTTCGCTATAGATTTCTATTTCGATTTTTTTAATAGAATATATATGAATGATTACTTTGTATATTTATTTCAAATAATCATCTTTTAGTTACATATAAATTTTTCTTTAATAGTTGATAAACAAAAATCATGAAATCTTGCATCTAAGAAAATGTTATCAAATAAAGAATTGAATTTCATGAAATTCAAAGCGCTTTTTAGGAAAATACACAAACTTATGAATTTATCATAAAATTACTTGTTGAATATATCTAAATTGAATCTTTGAAAATTATGTTTTGATATTTATATTTCACACTTATAATCGCGAAGAAAACAAAAAAAAAAAATGAAATGAACCCTAAGTTAATAAAATTATAGTCTGAATAATAATACTCAAAAAAATCGAGTATATCGCAGATCATGTTTGCAATTATCATTACCATATAAATAAATTGTATCATATTTAGAGTATTCATAAAAAATTTCTCGCTATCCGCTAGAAAATACGGATCTGTAAGTTTCCTCATAAATAGGAAATAGTACTTTGAAAATTTTATATAATTATTTGATTGGAAAATTATATAATTTAATCATTTCTTAATCAGAATTCTCAAAAAAAAATTGCAAAATACAATTTTTCTAAAAAAAAAATATTTATAACATTCATTTTCCATTCATTTGTAATTAAATTAAGTTTCATTTTAAATAAACTAATAATATCAATTATATCGAAGATTACAAATACGATTCATAATATTAATTCAAAATGCAAGTTGATTGAAAATTTAACCGATAAATTTAAATCTAAATATAGCTGAAATGAAAGAAATAAAAGAAAATATATGCGGAAAGATCTTGATGTTAATTTCGAGTTACTAGAAATTGTAATAATTTTTTATTCTATTTTAGATTGATTTTTTTTATTTAATCTTTAATTAGCACATTATGATCTGCTTTTAAATTCACAATAGTTTATGTACTTGTAATGATATGTTTGTAATTACAAACAAAAAAAGCAAAAAAATTTCTTATGAAAACCACTTTGAGCGCCATCTCAACGAAATAAAATTTCTGTCTCATTTTTCAGTTGAAAATTTTTAACGGCGAAAAAATCTTCGTTTTTTTTTTATTCAAAATTCAAATTCTTTCAACATTGCGAGTACTAAGTTTGAATTTTTTAAATTTTAAAAACAACACATTTTTCACAAATTGAAATTTTAAACTCACTTCGATTTCTGCTTTACTCTTTATTTTATATTGACGCGCAACTTTTTGTTTCTCTTAAATTTTTGAAATTTTTCAATTTTTTAACCAAATCGGAAAAAAAACTAAAACAATAATATGGCTAATTGTACACCTGCGGTGCGATATCAATTTTGAAAGAATAAATTTGGAATTTTTTATCATAGGAAGTGACTTTTTTTCTTGTTTAAATTTCAATTAGCCATCAAAACTATTTTTTTTCTCTTTTGTGAATATTCATAATCTTCTCGCTTCAAAAATATCATTTTGTTAAAAACTTGATAATTTCTTATTTTTTATTCATTTAATATATAATTGATTTAAATGAAAAGTTTTCATTTTGTATTCAATCGCTGACAATTTATTTTCAAATAAAGTGAATAATTCAATTTAGCTGCTTTAGTGCTATTTTATTTCAATCAAGTGAATCATCTAATATTTATCTTTATTGACCTAGAATAATATAAAATGACAAAAGAAGAAGATATATTGGACATCAGTTTTCGTAGCCCAACTAAAATTGTTAAAAAAAGCAAAGATTTTGAACTTAACACAACTAAGTAAGTTTTGAGTCATTATCCAAATATTTTGATTAGTTCAAAATAAAAAAACTTCTGATAAATGTTTTTTTTAATATTAAGTTAAAAGTTTAACATTTCAAATCGATGAAAGATTTTTTTTTTTATTTTTAAAGAACGCATGCACATTTTAAATTACTATTTATTTACAATCAGGATTGCTAGAAGAATGTGGAATTTTTGTTCTCAAAATAAGTAATTTTAAGAGGTGACATTTGAAAAATTCGGTTTTTTAGAGTTAAGATCAAAAATAAAAGTCAATATTTGCATTAGATTGATATCATTAGGAATTCAAATGTAAACTTTTATTAATTTCATATATATATATTTTTTCTATATTTTAGAGGTTTTTTAATTTAAACAAAAAGAAAAAAAATATTAATATTATATTTATGAATTTTATAATTCATCAATTTTCGATAAAAGAAATTAAATTTATACTTTTTTTTTGGATTTCAAAAATGCTAGTTGTGATCATAATAATGTTTCAAGAAATTCATATCTAAAATGTTAGCCAAAAAAGAAAAAAATTTTCAAGCGAATCAAAAAGTGCCATCTAAAAAATATTTTGTATGAGGTTTCTTATTTTGCTGGGTATTTAATATTTTTTTTTCACCATATAAAGATATGCTCTTTTATAAAATAGTTTATTCAATTTAACTTTTAAATCATACTGGTTAACTGAATTATTTGAAATTTTTTATTGATTTTTGAACTATTACTGACTTAATAAATTTTCAATATGAAATTTTTTTGAAATTTTTTTGTGAAAAGATATAATATAAAATAAATGATTTAATAAGCAAAAGCAGTACATGTTTGCTTTCAATCGTATAAATAGATTAAAAGTTTATTTTCACTCATATATCCTATATAGTGCATCTAATTCTCTCTATTTAACTTCGCTTTAAAATCCATCCCTATCTATTCATTGTTTTTAGACTCTCGCCAAAACAAATTTTAACCTCAGTTCTTTTCTAATCAATTATTTTCATCTTTTTTACTTCTCATCTTTGATTTGTCCGTTATCTAATCTAATCATTCATTATTTTTCAATCAAATCATTCACCATTTTGATCTTTTTATTTTGCTATCATTTGATATTTACTCATTTGGTCGTGTTTAATGGTATACGTGTGAATTTTTCGTATTTAACTTGACTCTCCATCAAACCATATCACATTATGATGAATAGAGACTACGAAAAGAGACTTTTAAGGACTTTAAATTATCAACAGACCGTTAACAGAACTGAGGCTTTAAATGACGTGAGTAAAACCTTTCCATTTTTTCTTTTTAAATTTATGAACCAATAAATTATGTGGTCAAAATTTTTTATTAAGTAATCTGTCCTTTTAAATACACAGAGTCCAAATTCAAAGTCTTCCTTTTCATCTCCAGTTTCAAATAAAAAATATATCAGTGATAGGTTTACGCCAATCAGAGAGTCACCTAATTGGGAAATTAGGTATAATATGATACAGGTAGTTTTTAGATAATGGATTAAAGATTTTTGTAATAATAATTTTATTAATTTTCTTTTTTTTTTTTTTTGAATTTTGCAAAACAAACAGCATGACGGAATCAAAGTGATACCTACCAAAAAAACCAAAGAACCCAGTTCAGACAATTCAAAAGATACAGTCGCTTATCAGTGTTTATTGCGTAATGAGTTGTTGGGTGCTGGTATTGAGGATGTTAAGCACGAGCAAGTGGAAGAGCGTAAAATATTTGCGCCTCTTGTGTCCAGGAATTTGTTTTCATACAAAGTTCGAGATAGTGATAGTTTAAACGATCCTAGTTCACCTTATTCACTTTCTCCTGTGAGTTGCGAAAGTCAGAAACTATTGAGATCACCGCGAAAAACAGCAAGAAAGATATCAAAGATACCATATAAAGTATTAGATGCACCTGAATTACAAGACGATTTCTATTTAAATTTAGTCGACTGGTCGTCTACAAACATTCTCAGTGTCGGACTCAATACAAGTGTCTATTTATGGAGTGCATGCACATCACAAGTAACTAGACTTTGTGATCTCAATTCAGATCAAGATACCGTTACCTCGGTCAGTTGGGCGGAACGTGGTCATCTTGTTGCTGTCGGTACTTATAAGGGTAAATGAATGTTTTTTTTTTATTTATTTTTTAGTTATTCAAAAACAATACAGAGATAGCTTTATTTCTAATATTTCAATTCAAGTTCTTTTTCAAGTCTTCAAATTGATTATATTTTTGATATCAATTTAAAATTGCGATAAAATAGCTTTTAATACTTAAATGCACAAGACGACTTTATTAAAATCATCTTGTAAATAAAAAAGTCTTTTTTATCAAATAATTTTAATTTTTTTTAAATTTTTTTAATTCTAGGATACGTTAAAATTTGGGACATTGTGGCAAATAAATGTGTAAATAATCTAGAGGGTCATACGGCCAGAGTAGGTGCATTAGCTTGGAATGGTGATGTGTTAAGTTCGGGAAGTCGTGATCGACACATTTTGCAACGTGATATTCGTACGCCTTCTGTTGTACCCGAACGTCGCCTAGCAGGTCATAGACAAGAAGTTTGTGGTTTGAAATGGTCGCCTGATAATCAACATTTAGCAAGTGGTGGAAACGATAATAAATTATTAGTTTGGAATTTAAGTAGTACAAATGCTGTTCAAACCTACACCGATCATTCAGCAGCTGTTAAAGCGATCGCATGGTCACCACATCATCACGGTTTACTTGCATCAGGCGGTGGTACAGCGGATCGTTGTATTCGTTTCTGGAATACATTAACCGGTCAACCAATGCAATGTGTAGACACCGGATCACAAGTCTGTAATTTAGCTTGGTCAAAACATTCGTCTGAACTTGTTTCGACACATGGCTATTCTCAAAATCAAATATTAGTCTGGAAATATCCATCATTGGCTCAAGTAGCTAAATTAACTGGTCATTCATTTAGAGTTCTATACCTTGTGAGTTTTATTTATTTGAAATTTTATTTTTTTATACTAATTTGTGATTTATTTCCAATATTAAGGCAATGTCGCCTGACGGTGAATCGATAGTAACTGGTGCAGGAGACGAAACTTTAAGATTTTGGAATGTGTTCAATAAGACAAGGTCGCAAAAAGAAGCGAAGTCAGTTCTCAATTTGTTTTCTAGTATAAGATAGTTCGAATATTCATAATTTAATCTGATATATGTAAATTTAAACAAATTAATTAAATTAGAACAATCAATTTAATTTTTTTAAACAAAATAATTTTTACATTGAATAAAGAGTATAACTTATTTAGTACATTAAACGTACAAACATATGTTTGTCAAAATATCATTAAATCGAAAGGAGGCAATACATCAATAATTATATGTATTTGGGTAAAATTCGTTCAATATTTAAAATTCAATCGGGATTTTTATAAAACTTGTTTGATTTATAGAAAATAAATGACAAATGTGTGTAAAAAAGAATCATAGTGTTTATCTCTATGAATCATCTAAACTAATTTACGTATTGTTTTTTTAAGATAATTGAAATTGTGAATATTCTGAAATACGCATACCCATGGATCAATTTTTTTTTATTGAATTTAATATTCAAAATAGATAATACGGATTCTAAGTTATGTTTAGACAATTACAATTTGAATAATTTTTAGACTTTTTGTGCATAAATTTTTAAAGATTATTTTCTCATAAATAAGTAACATATTTCTAAATCATCGTAATTAGTCGAATGATTAAATCCAAATTTTTTCAAAAAAACTCGTATTTTATATTTTTGCTAAAAATTTATTTATTACCCATCAAATGGCATATTTGCAGAAATTCATAAATTATTTTTTTTTCTGTGATTCTAAATATTTTCTTTTGCAGATGAGATTATATGTATTTTTTTTGTTTTTTTTTTTGTTTTTTTTTGAATAGAATTAAATTAGAAATAGAATATTAAAATGTCATGATAATTAATAAACAGGAAGTATGGCGAAAAGGTGGAAAAAACAAAAAATAGTTTAAGTAAGAGTTCATTAGCAGAACATCTTTGAATCTTTATGTGATGCGTAGCGTGCGGAACAAGCTATGTGAAAAGCAAGTCAAGCTCCCTTAAATTATTTCTAATTTATTCTCCGAAATGGCATTGAAAGCGTTGTTTTTTTTTGTAATTAAAATTTTTTAATTAAAACTTTTTTAACAAAACCATACGCTTTATTGAAAATCATCTTTTTTTATTTATTATTCTACTACTAGTCTCATATTTATTCCGAGAAAATAGTTTGCCTCTTAATTAATATTTGAGCGCCAAAAATTTTTGTATCTCCGCTCGATAATTAGTCGAATACTTTTCATTATACAAAAAAAATTTGCTCTAAAAATTAAAAATCAAATTTTTACACTTTTTCGGTTTTGTCGATTTAAATCTTAAAAAAATTTACTATTTATTGCTCAATTCAACATTCATATATATGAATTTTAGTTCATATAATAGCTCTCTGATGAATCGATAAAAATTAATGAGAGTTAATTTACAATCTCAAAACATAATGACTACATAAATCTGTCATTTTTTTTCTGTTGATTTTCGTATTGATTTCTATTATTTGGGCTCTTATTCAATAGCTATAAACTTAAGTTCATCGGTTATAACATAATGAAATATTTAAATTAGTGATTGCTAGTAACTTACTAAATAATATAACATTTTGTAATTATGATCATCTAGTTTCAAATATCAAAAATTATTTGTTTTAAAAGCCTTGGGTTATTTTCGTAAAATATTTCAAACGTCAACGTAATAGACAAAATTTATTAGATTTAGAAAAATACTAAAGAGAAGTGTTTTATTTTTAATGTATAATTTTGAACAGCGATACTTACTAAACCGGAAATAAATTTTTTATTACAAGATTTAGTTTCGATTCATATATTACAAAGGAAATAATCCTGACTTTTAAACCAATTCAAACGAAATAAAGATCGAATATGTAGTCAAGATAAGCAATACTTGTGAAAATAATTTGCTGGCTCTTAAATCAATTGGTTTAAAATTTTTCGCATGTATTTAAAATGTATTTAATAAAATTTTTTAAAATTTTTTACTTTTTACGTGTGAAATAATTAGCAGATTTCATAACATCTAAATTGATAACAAAAAAAAAAAGCTAAGATTCTACATCGAAGAATTCGAGAATTTATTTATTGCTCGACTAGTTATAGACAAGAAAAATTACTATTTGTCACTTGTAATGCAATTCGTGTTCAGGCTAGTCGAACGTTTATCGACTAAAATTTTATGACGTCATCAGAAAATATTTTAAGATAATCTGTTAAAGTAAATTTCGACTGAGAAATGTTTACCGTATATTTATCTCTTAAAGTTTATCTTTCACATTAAATGGGCATTAAAATTTAGGTATTTCAAGCATTTCGGCTCAATGAAAAATATTTTTACAACAAAAACGCAATAAGTAGTTTTAAAAAGATATTCACATTCTAATCGGAAATGTGTTTAGTGCTACCATGACTCAGTGTCATTTTGCATTCAACTTATGCCTTCATTATTTGTGTGCATTCATTTGTTGCACATTAAAAATTTTATTTACTAGAATATTAGAAAAAATCTCAACAGACGTAAAATTTTATACTTAGAAAATTCATTATTGGTCGGCAGCTAATAAGCGCTAAAATTTCAAGCCTATTAAGTTTCTTTAATTCAATATGGACGTACACGATTTGATAAGAAAGAAATTTATAAAATATTTTGAAGATTTATAATTAAAAAAATATTGTAATTCATAAAGAAAATAATACATTGAAATTTATATGTCGGATTGTCTGAATGGATTAGATTCTCATAAAAATTCTCTAATGTTTTATAATATAATTAGAAACCGCAAAATTTTTCATTCATCTTAGCGATAGAGGTATTCTTCATGAATTTGCTTCGTAATGTTTACATTTTCAAAGAATTTTTCTAAACATTCACCAATATTTTGTTGACTATTCGCATGAAGCTTGCTTGATTTTACATGTGCACAATTTGAACTTAGAAGTTTTATGGCTTAATGTATGTCATTCAAATTACAAGAAAAGTCTCACTGATTATACTCAAATATAAATCTCAAGTGATATTTGAAATTACGATTCACAAATTTAAAAAACGCAGATTATCCGCGGATATCACCTATGAGTTATGATATAGTTTATGACGAGAAGGTAATTTGAAGATGTAAAAATGAAATATAAATTTTGAGAAAGTAATCTTGTATTTAATAGGTTCACCAAGCACACATTCGTATACTCATATAGGATCTTAAACAATGAATTCATTCTCACCATCTCTAAAGGTATATAAATAGCTTATAATTAATGAGATTTTCAAATAAAATTTAAACTATGCTTTTCGACTAATGAGCGATGAATATATGTAGATCAGCAGTTAAAAAAGATACATTAAGTTCACATCAGTTTTTTTTTTATCGATAAAATACAGAGAATTTCAATGAATAAAGAAAAAGAGCAAAATGCTCTAATGAAGAAACGATACCACATTCTATTCGACTCAAATGTATGCACTAATCAAGAATAATCTAGAACTAAATTTATATTAATAAATGAATTCTAAACCATATTTGGAATTCAAATTAAGATCACGAATAGTTGCTTGTCATGGTAAGATGCCAAAATTAAGTGAAAATTGCGCATTTCTGAAAAAAAAAAAAAAAAAAGATAAGTGTTTACAAGTTCTAAATTTTTGAATTTAAAGAGAATGAATATTTTTTTCACCATCTGTCTCAGTCCATTCTCCGATGTATTTTGTGAAATTTCAAAAATCGGCACTACTTAAATAAAAGAGGCGTCTTTTATTTGTTTTCCTCGAATTTTTTATTCACTTTTTCCACATTAAACATATGTCTATTCTAAAATGTTCACTTTTTTTTAAATACTTTCTTGAATCATTAATTCGAAGAATGCTAAGATCAATTTTGTTCTCTTATTTGATAAATTATATACGAAAAAAATGATCGAAAATTCTATTTGGAATTCTGGAATGAAATATAGCTATCAGAGAAATTTTGGGTGCATGTATACCTAAAAATAGTCATAAATATTTTTGGTGATTGATTGAGTGTAGATTTAGAATGTAATTTTAGATTTTTTAATCATTTCGATCAAATTGATTCATGGTTAAGTTCTTATCATCTTTTTGAAAAATATTTTAACCTTTTTTTTAATATTTCTTTTCCTTAATGATTCAAATTAGATGGACATAACTTTTTTTTTCAATTGTAATTTTCTCACCAAAATTTTATCTCAATTTTTGTTGAAAAAAGTTCAGAATTGAGTTATTCAAAATCTTGCATTTAAGTGAAAATTTTGTATCGAAAAAGGTAATTAGACTTAAAATTATAAAAATGAATCATTATTATAGAGTGTAATTCAATCGCACAGATATGACAATTTGAAGAAAATGCAATTATCTCAACTTTTTAAAATTGTATTTGAAAATCAATATAATGAGTATAAATAAATCAAGTATTGAACTTGTTGAATTAGTTACCTGAAATATTTTAATGAAAAATTAAAAAAAAATCACCTTTTTTATCAAAACGATTTAGCTTAGTTCGGTTTATCATGAATGTTTAAGGCATTTTATATAATACTGCAAACACATTAAGATGCTTATTGAAAAAACGATAATGCCTAATAAAAAAATAAGGCCGTCTTTGCGGTTTTTTTTTTAATCTTAATTTATAAATTGGTCTTATGCATTGAATTGAGCGGGAGGGTAAGTCTGTCAGTTTCTATGTATTTATTAGCTTCATCACTTTGTAAAAATTAGTGTTATACAAAACGTGTATGAAAAAATAGTAAATTTTATTTTACATCAAATTATATCGCAAAGCTAATTGCAAAAGCTAGTGAATAAAACCTCAAAAATATATTTCTTTGTAATGGAAGTAAGCAATCCGACCTTCTTGGACTCTGCCATATCACTCTCATTTTTCACAAATTTATAAAATGAATACTTTCTTACCGCTGTCTTTGAATCCGCGCTCAACTTTAATTTAGATAGATATCTCGATTTATTAGATATCTCCCCTCCAATTACCGGGCTCATCTTTCGAAGATTCGAAACTTTTGTGATTGCAAACTTTTTGCTCGCTATCCCTACCTTTTTTTTTTAATTTTCTACCGAAAAAATTCATTTTTTCCGAAATTATAATTGAAATTTTTCTTTTTAAATTATTCAGTCAACGGTGTCATTTTTTAACTTCCTGAGAATGTGTACGCTCTTAAATTGATTAACACTTGTATTTTAAATAAAATAAAAAAGTAGCGATTCATATTTGGAGTTGATTTTTATTCGTTTTTAATATTTAATAAGATTCTGGGAATCTAATCCTAATAAACTTGTGATTCAAATTTCTATTTCATTTGTGTACCTTTCTTCGTGATTTTTGATCGAAAAATTTAATTTTATTATAATATGTGTCCATAGTTTTATTATTAATAAAAAACACCATTAAGGTGTCTAACAAAAGTTCCAATTTAATTTTCTATGATTTTTTTTTGCTTCAAATATTTGATTATTAATTATTCCGAGTGTTCTATTGTGAATAATTATTAATTGTGCAAAATATATTTTACATTTAATAATTTGATCATTATAAATCAGGTCATTCAATTCGACAGTGTGTGATTTATTTGAAATAAGATATTTAAAAAATGAATGCGCAAAATGATCAAGGAGTGAACACAGTCACTTGGCGACCTCATGTTACACCGGTAGATCAACTACCCAAATCAAACTCACAGAATATTGAATCTAAATTAGTTACAAAAACATCTTTGAAACATAATCAACCTGTTAGTTGAATTTATTCAATGATTTATCTGATAAATACTTTTCAGTGATTTATTTTTTTTTCGATTCTAATCTTGCTTTTTTTATTCACTAACCAAGCTTTCTAATCCGATTGGCTCTAGTCACAATACGGCACCCAAGCCTTTTGGTGTAGGAAATTATGCATTAGTTAATAAGCAATATAATTCTCCTATCAATCTCTTTTCTAATAAAAATATTGCTGAAACAATCAAAGCGCATAGCGAACTTCTAGGTTTGTTTCAAGTACATGAATAATTATTTCAAATAAATTAATTATTTGTATTTATTTTTATTAATTATTAGCCCCAGGTGTAGTTGGGTAAGTGAAATTAAAATTAAATTGATATTTAGATCATCATTTAAACCTTAAATCTAATTTTTTGCTTTTGTTTGGATAAAGTATCAATTTCATGAAACAAGATGCACCAGTCAATAAAGAATCCGATGTGTATAAAGCTATTTTAGAAGAGGAAGCAACTAAAAATCAGAAACGTGGTGGTCAGTTTGGAAATCAATATGGCATGCCACAAAATCAAAATTCAGCCGCTCAACCTATTATACAACAACAAGCCGCATTAAGTCCAACATATAACGATTTGCCAAGAACATCACCCACTTTGCAATCACAATCTTTTAAACGTCTTCAACAGATTGTTGGAGCAGGTAATTGAGGAATTTTAATTTAAAATTTTATTCGTTTGAATCTTAATGATCCAAAAATTATTTCAGACGATCCGGCCCTATCACGTCATTCAGAAGCACCAAATCAAAGTTTACCACCAAATCAAACAATTGAAACTAATGTCTGTTCAGAATGTGGTCGCTTGATTGTGGGCATCTTTTGTAAAATAAAGGTATTACTTTTTTAAATAAAAATTTAAAATTTTTATTAATTTTACACTTTATTATCCAATTACAATTACAAAGGATAAAAAATTACACGAAGATTGTTTTAGATGCAGTACATGTGGTTGTTCATTGAAAAATCTCGGCTACTATAATATAAATGAGAAATTGTATGTTTTGAGTTTCAATTTTTATCGATATCAAACTATCATTTTTTCATTTAATTATTTCAAACTATTATCTTTTTTTTATTATTTATTTTATATCTTAGGTATTGCGAAATACACGCTTCTCAAGCCGCTCAGGCATCAAATAGTCCAAATCGTATTATCACACCCAATTCTACTATCGTTAGACCTAGGGAGACGAAATCACCAAGTCCATCATTTCAAATGCCTATCAAGTCAAATTTTACTCCACAAAACCAGTCAACCAGCAATTTATCACCAAATGTATCTGTGAGCACGTCACAAATTTCTAATTTTACAACAGATTTGAACAGTAATTTGACCAATCCGAAGATAGGCAACTTTCCAACCAATACACAACATTCTTCAACAATTAAAAATTACAATACTAGTCTCTATCAATCTGTCCCCCATCCGTATCCAGGTCCAGCTGTCGATACCTATAACAAACAGACAAATACTTCGAGTAATTTTCATTGACTATTACTTTATTTTCATTTAAAAATAAAATTTATTATTCGATTTAATTTTTTTTCTGTTTACAGTTACTGCACCGAAATTCAGTTGGCCAAACCAAAATCAATCAATGCAAACAACTGAAAAAATTACTACTACCTATTCAACTGGTTCAGGTAATACAATCTCTAACACAATCACAACAAACTACTCTTCAAATACCTTCAAAGAGAGTCAACAATTGTCAAATCTTTCAAATAATTTTAATGCATTGAAGATGAATGATTCATGTAAGTTTTTGCTGATTAATTGAAATAATCAGATGATAATATTTATTTTGTTTTCAAACACATTAGTTGTCAAACAAAAAATTCCACCTACTACTCTTCCTAAACCAAATCTAAGTAATTGGCAACAAAATCAAACAGGTTTAAATAAAACAATTACATCTACTAGTTTTAAACAACAATCTAATATGTTAACTCCAGGTCAATCGTCCTTTACTGGTTCTATACCGGCACCAAGAAGGTAATGAATGAATATGGAAAAGTTTTTTTGAAAATGTTTGCAATATGAATTTAAAAAAAATAAATATTAATTTTTCAATTGTGATAGGGGTAGAGGACAATTAAAAAGTCAAGAAACAGGTAGAGTGCCAGTTTGTGCTAATTTGGGTTGTTGTCAACAGATAAGAGGGCCATTCATAAGTGCGCTTGGCAAAACTTGGTGTCCAGAACATTTTGTATGCTCGAACACATCATGCAAACGATCGTTGCAAGATTGTGGATTTGTCGAAGAAAAAGGAACTCTTTATTGTGAAGTTTGTTTCGAAAATTTTTTCGCTCCTACCTGTGCCAAATGGTATAAATTTTGTATTTCTTCTTTTTTACAATTTGTTTTCTATGAGCAAATACATAACTCTATATTTATTTTTTTTTTAAATCAGTTGTCAACGAATTAAAGGGGTAAGTTATTAAATGATTGTTTATCAAGAGTTATTAATATGTACTTATAATATAATAATTTTGATTTTTTTTTTTCTCTCGCTTTTAGGATTGTTTATTAGCAATTAACAAACAATACCACCCGGAATGTTTTGTCTGTACACATTGCAAGAAGGTATTCGCAAACACCTCATTTTATTTGGAAGATGGACTTCCATACTGTGAAAAAGATTGGTAAGCCAAATAGTTCTTTAATTTACTAATTTTACTTAGTAAATTGTTTCAAAACAGGAACGAACTGTTCACTACTAAATGTGTTGCGTGTAACCACCCAATTGAGGCTGGCGATCGTTGGGTTGAAGCATTGAATAACAACTATCATAGCCAATGTTTTAAATGCTCGGTTTGTGGTCTACCTCTAGAAGGTCAAAGTTTTTATGCCAAAGGTAAAAATCTTTTCTTAATATTTAATTAAATTTATTTTCATTAAAATCATTTCTATTGATTTGCTAAAAAATTTTTTTTTTAAATTTTTCATGTTTTGATTTATTCCGAAAAGGGGGCAGACCAATCTGTAAATCGCATTGAATGCAATAAAGTTAATATAATTTTTAAAGTTTCACTATCTGAATGAAAAAAAGGTATCATCAATTTTTGAATTATTTAAGAAGTGCACTCATTAAATTATTTGAAGTTTTTTCGTAATTTTTTCAACCAATTTTCTAAAAATGTTTCCTTTTGTTTTTTTTTTTTTTTTGTTATTAATTCTTTAATTACGTTTATCATTTCAAATTTTTAAGATTTAAACTGATTTTTACTGATTATCTAAATTTGAATATGTTTGGGTAACGTTCATTAGGTGAAATTTTAATAATTCAACTTTTTCAAAATTCTTTATATTCTCCAGGTTCATTCACCCATTTCTCTTATATATTGATAAAATTATCTTTTTTAGCTTCTCAATAAAGATATCTACATCTGTCTCTATATTTATTTCCAATATAAAAGGATGAGTTGTGTTTTAAAACAATATTTTCGTAAAAATATATAAATCGATTTTTACAAACGAAAAAAAAAATTTAGCGTTTATGATACAAGTATGTGGTCCAGAATGTGAAATCGAATCAGATGTTTTTACTAATTGACTGATGATACAAATTAAAAGTTAAAATAAAGTTTTTGATTCCTAAAATAAAATAGATTATATCATTGATTTATCAATAAAAAGAGACAAATTATTCTATTGTTCCATATGAACATTGATAGGCAAACTGTAGAATATAAGGTTAAAAATGGCATCAAAAATATGTTTTAATTGTATGGAACTTGTATTATAATTATCGAGATCTTAGAAATAATCAAAAATTCAAAAATGATTTTAAAATAAATATAATTGCAATTCCGATAATTTTATTTTATGCCACCATGTAGCGCTTTTGATCACGATTAGGGAAACTTTCTAATTTAAATTTTAAAAGAAAATATGCTTATTATACAAGCTTATGTATATGTATATTGAAAATATGATTTCATGAAATTTATTCAAATATGAGATTTATAAAAATAATTCATGTGTAATGATTCACAAAGCGAAGAAAAAATATAACTTTTTTTATTTTAGAAACATAATTTTATTATTTCAGAGTTATGTTTGTTAACTTGATTGAGAAGCTTTATCAAAGTTCAAATCATCAAAATTTAGTTTAAAATTCAAAAAGTTCGCATGATTAGTCATTGATGGAATAGGATCGCTCAAAATTTATATTCTGATCGATTGTATTTTTATGATAAGTGAAAATGATTAAATTAAATCAACTGGAAGACAAACCTATTATAGAATAAATAGTGAATAGAATATAAATCCTAATTATAATAATTTTAATCTTTATTAAACAACAATATGAAAACGTATTTTGTCGAAATAATAAATCATAGTAGAGATTTAAAAAAACGAAATTGTTGAAAAGAATAAAAAAAAAAAATTTGATTGGTTTGTGAGCATAAAAATCTTTAGCGGTTTTAATTATATAGAATTATTATTCCTTGAGAAAAATTGAAAAATATGATTATTCAAAATAAGAGGAATTGAATAATTCTTTAAATAAACATTGATTAGATTTTTATTTGAATAAAGACACTAGATTAAATTTTAAGTTGAAGATGTTGATTTGAAAAGATGCTTAGTAATTTTTTTTAAAATTATTTAAAATATTCCTTTGAATTATTATTGTGCCCTAATTTTTAATTTTTGTCCTTTTGAGAAGCTATTTTGAAGCAAATGAATGATGTTTGAACAGAAAAAATTTATTTAACAATAAAAAATGATAAAAAAAATTCGATTTCATCATACATGTATTTTCTAAATTATTTTTTTCGTTTAAGTACTTTATATCAATAAATAAATTTTGTAATTTAATTTAGTACTTGAACAAAATTTTTTAAAAAATAAAAATACAAAATCGTGTAAATTTTTTGACTAATAATCGTTAAAAAAATTTTTTTTTGAAAATTCTTATTTTCAAAAAATAATTCTCATTTCAAACATTAATCGAAATATTTTAAAGAAAAAAAACAATATAAATTTTCAAGTTTGAATTTTAAATTGTTTTAAGTTAGAGCAATAACTTTCATATTAAAAGTTATGTCCTGAAATTGGAAAAACGTTTGAACTAGAATTTTGTTTTTTCTTTGGGTTTTTTTACACACAATGATTGATTAATGACATTAAATTTTGCATTGATTAGTGAATCTACTAAATTCTTGATTATACAGTTTGTAAAACAAAATAAATGAAATTCATAAATTCTAGAATATTGGCTATAATTCCAAAAATTATAAAATTTAAAATTATGCAGTTTTCTTTTATTTGAATTTGAATTTTGAATAAGAAATATCATAATTTTTAAGATTATGTACTCGAATGGGTGATAAATTTGTAACACTTGTTTAAGAATTAAATTTCCATGTTAATATAGTGCTTAAAATAATACTGATTTGATCTCCCGAAAATTGTATTACTATTGTTGTATTGGAACTAAAAATATGATTATAAAAAATTAAATAGCCATTTGTTCTTACAATTTTTGTTTTTATTTGACAATATTTTTGATTGAATATCAATTTTGTTATACAAAAGAATAAAAATCCTTTATCTGACTAAATAAATTTCAAACTTTTTTCACTTTCAGGATTTATTCAGCATTTGCAATATTTATTAGATTCTAACTTTTTTTTTGGATTTTCAGAAATAATTTTACCTCCATCATAGTTGATTTAATTTTATTTTTGTTTTAAATTTAGAATCCGAATCAAAAGCGAAATTTAAAAACAATAAGTTGCTTTGAAATGCTATAGGCGATTCCGAATAATAACCATAAATCTTTGTCCTTGAGCAAAATCAAAATCATATTTTTTCTTTAATACTTAAAAATTTACAAAGTTTCTATGATCTTTTAATCCTACAACAATTTTTTTTCAAATTTATTCTAAAAATGAAAATTTCAAATATTCTTTGGTTTGACTTAGTTTTAGAGTTGAAATTTTTTTATTAAAGTAAAAGTTTTCTAGGGTCATAATTATTATAGAAGGCGATTCGGATTAATTTCCATATTTCCAGAAACAGAAAAAATATGCCATTATTCTTAATAATACATTTTCCAAATAGATATACAGAGATATCATTTTCAAATATTTTTTTATCTTATTTAAAAAAAAATAAAATATATATAAAATATATTAAACTTGACAAAATAATGAATGTCAATAAATTTTAATGCTTATTAAACTCGCAAATCAATGAAGTTATAAGACATTTTTAAAATTTGAGAATAAAATAAAGCTCAAAAGGTATATATTCAAATAANNATTAGTTTTGCAATATATGTAACCTAATATATCAGATCACAAAATAAACCTTAAAATACAAAGCAATATAATATTGTAAAAAAAAATGCTTTGATTACAAATTGACAATAATATTTTGTTTGATTTTTCTTTCAGAATCTAACAAGATTGCTTTTTCTGAACTGAGATAGTCACTATCAATAATGGACATTTCAAGAAAATTGAACTGAAAAAAAATTTTTACTTTAGAAATTTATTAGGAATATCAAATTTTCAAAGCATAGTGTTATTCGTTTAAAAATAAAGATACGTACAAAATATTTTTAATGCAATTTTCTAAAAGTATATTTAGTCATTTTTCTAGCTGCACAGTCAAATAAATATAAATAAAGTTGTTATTTAGCTATAAATGGTGAATGAAATACATACTCGTTTTGAACAAAAAAAAGATGAGTATCATAATTTGCAACTAGGTGAATCGATAATACGAATATCAATTTCACTTTTAGAAAATGAAAGTGAAATAAAAAAAATTTTATTTACACATAGGACCATCCGATCATTTCGAATTTATAGATGCCTAGGAAATAGTTTCTTAGTAGGCATGTTTGAATTTTCTTGTTTATATTTTTTTTTATCTAATTTAATCAATTTTTTATTTGGATAATGAATCTTTTTTTAGGTTTAGTTATTTAATATTCTGAGTTTGCAAATTTTAATTTATGTATAAGTTGTTACATCGCTTTCTGACCTAAAATAAAAATAACAATTAAGTATGTCAACTTTTACTTTGAGTCAAAATTTTATAGTGCGAGTTTTAATCAGAATCCTATAAAAATTGAATTAAGACATTTATTTAAAAATATCTGCCACAGATCCAACAAGTGCTAGATGAGTTTTGATAAATATGAATAAATGATAATATTTTATTTTTTTAAGTTGAAATTAAAATTTAAAGCTTTATTTGAAATTTATTGAAAAAATTTCAAATATTTTTCTCTGATGAAAAGAATATAAAATCATAAATAGACTTGTCAAGCTTAATTACGGTAAAGATAAAAAGTTCACAAAATTCCTATATAATAAAAAAATATAGTTTTAATGTTGTTCAGAACGAAATTTATATTATCTTTTATTTATATACAACGCAAGCAGCCCTAATAGTCTTAACGAATTAAAAAAAATATTTTCATTTAGCACATTAACAAATTATTTGAATATATACCTTTTGAGCTTTATTTTATTCTCAAATTTTAAAAATGTCTTATAACTTCATTGATTTGCGAGTTTAATAAGCATTAAAATTTATTGACATTCATTATTTTGTCAAGTTTAATATATTTTATATATATTTTATTTTTTTTTAAATAAGATAAAAAAATATTTGAAAATGATATCTCTGTATATCTATTTGGAAAATGTATTATTAAGAATAATGGCATATTTTTTCTGTTTCTGGAAATATGGAAATTAATCCGAATCGCCTT
>BLXL01010301.1:0-18409 GCA_023170135.1 Acarapis woodi
AAAAATTCTAGCAAATCAATAATGCATTCAAAACAATTTTATGTAATTTGTGTATAGTATGGATAAATTTGATGTATTTCTTTATTTCTTTATATTTTTAATTTGACTTTTCTGCAATGAAAATTTGAAAAAAGATCCAATTATTCTTACCAAATTGCACCAATGATTCTAGTTGAAGTAGCTTTAGGATTTAAATCGCAACCTTGATGCATCAATGTTACGGTGCTGAACCAGAAGCTAATTTATAACAATTTAGATAAAATATATAAAAATAAATAGACTTAATAATATAAAAAATATATAATTATTATATGAAAGTTACCAATTGGATAAACTAAATTGATTTTCAATCATGTCTTGTTGTTTAGAAATGCATGGGTGTAGTGGTTTCCATTCATAGGGTGAAAAACGAGCAACTACAAAAAGTGTAAATGAGACCAACATATATGCAGCCAGTACGTATAACCATATATTAACATCAAGCGGAGACATAAAACTAAATAGTTTGGTTGGCATTGTGCTAGGCAATTTAAATAAAATACCAATTCCTGCGAAAAAAAATCTTTATTCATTTTTTAATGCAAAAAAAAATTATATTACCTTACCTAAATTCATAAAAGGTTTTGTAAAGTCAATGACTGATTCACGAGCATAATCTATTCCGATTAATCGAGTAAATAAAATCAGAATTCAATTAAAAAAAAATTAGTTAAAAATTACTTATTGTCATTGCAGCAACAGCTAGATCCGCGTTCTACGTACAAATAAAGATATTTTTAAAATTAATATTTACTACGACACATAAATGAAATAAGTTAAATTTACCTTATCGATAATTTCACGAACAAGACCATTCCACTAGAAAAATTAAAAATCAAAAATGTGTATGAAATAAAAATTGAAATATCAATTATTAACTTACTTCGCCTGTTGTAGTATTTTCGGCTCCGAATTTTCCGTCGGGTACAAAATATAGCTCGTATTGAAAGCCAAGATTAATGGCTATAGCGTCAAGTAAATCAATACAAAACCCTTCAAATCTTTCATTTCCGCTATGATTGCCTGTCTTTACCATCACGTATGGAATCGTTTCAATCTTAACAAATAAGTTCGATTTTAATTCAAAATTTGATTGAGAATTATTTTTAAAAAAAAACGTACTGTGGTCACTCGAAGTGTAATATTTTGAGTACCAAATTCATGAAACGCACTGTGATTTAAAATATTTAAACCATCAGTCGATGTCCACTCACCCACTTTTTCTAGATTTTCTGTTCTCAATTTAAGTAGATCTAGTTTAAGCAAATTACGTTGCCCTTCTTTGAATTGTATCCGCCCTTTATTAAGATAACGAATATTGATTTTGAGGATCGAGAACATAATTGAAGAGAAAAATAAAATAAAAGAAAATTTGAAATTTGTATAAAACAAAATGAAAGAATTATTTATATAAAATAAACAAATACCTGTAAGTCCATTGAAATCAGCCTTAAATGTATTATGAAGATGCGTAGGAGGATTATAAAATTATAAAAAATTAGATAAAGAATAAAGAAGTGTGCGAAAAAAGATGAATCAGTGATTTATTCAGAATTTCACACAATTTATTTCAAGTGTGAGAGAGGTGAATTTTTCTAAAGATATGAAATGTGTTCAAATTTATACGAGTTTTCAACATTTTTATAAAACTTTTATGATAACAGTAAATTTATGAACACATTAAATTTTATTTGAATTAAAAAATTATTTTAAAAAAAAAGTAACTTGCCGAATTAACATAATTGAATAATGAGGAACCTTCACTCCAAGCAATTTCTTGATCACAACTTATATTGTTTGGTGTAAAAGTTGCACTTGCTCCTAATAGTGCATGAACTCCGTGTGCAAAAGCATATACAGAATCATAAAGAAGAGCTGATTCATGTTTTATAAAATTAGTCGAATTAAAGCTATTAATACCCAAAGGCTGGAACATTTTCATGTGATCAAGTATACTTTGTACATTCACATGTTCACCGTCTACCATTCTATAAGCTGTCATGTTAACGAAATTATATTTGAAATTGTTGAGATTGTATCCCTCAATGTCAAATGTGGCAAAATGATAATGATACTTGTAATTATTCATTTGTATTTGTAAAATCTGTTGTAATTTGATAAAAAAAAATTAGTCAATATAAATTTAATGAAAATAAATGTAATCTCATGAATTTGAAACTATGACAATCATTTTCAAAACTAAGATGTATGAATTTGAAATTTGATAAAGGACAAATGTCAAAATACATTAAACGGTAGCAATGAAAAATAAAAATTTAAAAACTTAAAAAAACGGAAATAGAAATATTTTCACGTCAAAAAAGTATATAAATCAGCTTATTATACTTTATTGATTCAGAGTAATAAAAAGTAAGTAACAAAATAAATAATAATGCGAATAAGAAATAATATTTTCAAATTCGCCCGACTCATTAGCGATAGATATTTAAAATAATTCAAGAGTGCATGCAATCAATTTATTGAATTTTTAAAATTTGTAAAAAAGAACTTACGGCTGTTAAGAAATGAGGCAAATTCTCGGGCTTCGTATCAATGATCATAGAATAAATGCCTCTAGTTCGAATATCAATTAATGTTTCTCTAAATTGATCTACGGTTGCTTTACGAAATGTGAATTGAACTGTTTTTTTCATTGGTGGATTAACGAGTGATTGTAATTTGATTAATGCTAAAAATAATCAAATGATAAAAAAAAATTAAAATGAAATTAATTTTTGTAATTGGTACTTTTTATAAAAAAAAAATTTATTAGGAAATTTTTAATTCGAATTTCGAGGATTTTATCTTATTATAATTTCAGAGTTTGAATTAAATTAGGATTTTCGAAAAAAAAAATCCCAGAAAATTTTTAGAATTTTCTTTCTAAAAATACCTGTTAATTTATCTTGAAAGGTGAAATTTCAAAGCTTATTCTTGATAAAGTATATTTAAATTTGAAGTAGTAAAATTTAGTTCTAAATCATTTTTTATCTAAACGTGATGTTTTCAGATATTATAGTATATCTATAAGTAGATCAAATCTTGTAAGTTGTAAAGTTTTCACTAATAAGTATGATTGTCTATTTCAAGTCATAACAACTTTTGTAAATATCTATTTATAATATCTATTAGGATGATCTTCACAATATGCAATATATAACATAAGAATCCAATTTGTCTTAATTATTATCATAAATAATAAAAACATAAGAATCTTAGTTTGATAAAGAACATATTAGAACTTCATTCTTTGATATAAACTTATGTGGAATTCGCTATAAATTTTTGTCACATATAATATGAAAATACTTATTAAATGATAAATTTTATAGTGTACCCTTATTTGATCGAAATTTTATATATGTTAGTTAATGTTTCATGCGCAGAATTAATCTTGAAATAAGTTCACGATTTTATCACAATTGCACACAAGCTTATAAAATAATGTTAATAAACATTTGTGATTTGACGATGATAATTTCGAATCATACTGGCGATAAAAACAAATTATCTCAAATCAAATTAGATTTTGATAATAAAAAAAAATAGATCAAATAAATTTCGGCAAAAAAATTTTTCAAACTACAAGCCACAAATAATAATTTGTGAAATGCAATTCTCGAATATTAGTTTTTATACAAAGAAAATGTTTTTAAATTTCGCTTTAGCAAATTTCTCTATTTTATGTGAATTTATATCAAAAAGAAAATTTAAATTTAAATAACGAATTTTTTTTAATCAAAGCACTTTAGAAGCGAAATTTTCAGACGTTTGTTAGAAAACAATATTTAATCGCCCATAATATATTATTATAAAAAAGAAATTGAAAAAGTAGATTGAAATAATAGCAAAGTATTTTACCAATGATGTGCTATAAAAAATTCTAATTTATTTATACGTAGCACTATAAGATTTTGGATGTGATTAATAATTTAAAATTAGAGAAATTAGTAGACAAGAAGCAAATCAAAAAAAAATTCATTATTTCCACTTTGGCGAAAATCACTTTAAAATTTTATAAAATTTTTGAAAAATTTTCAATTATTCGTTTTTAAAGCAAGACTAAAGAGAACTCACAAATATCATCTTCGTATATCACAGCCACTTGCGTCCAATTTAGGTAGTTTATTAGGTCTCTTATCGCGTTACCTATTATATTTGCATTTGGGTATAGATTGATAGAAACTTCTTTCAATTGTGGTTCTAAATCAAGACGAGCTTCGAGATGTGGTATTTCGAGAACATCGCAAATACTCTGAATGTGATTACCGAGTAGAGTATCTTGTGGTCCAAAAATAGCACTTATTCCATTTGATATTTGTAGACATGCTTTAATTAGCAAAAAAAAAAAAAATTTAATATACTATCAAAAAATTTAGCTAGAAATCGATCTATTTATGAGATCATTTTTTTGATGATGCAAAAATTGCCACAAAGAAATTTGATTTGTGTTTTTAAATTTTTCATTAATAAAATCTTTCTTTCTGCCATTAAAAAATTTTTGACTCAATCTTCAAATAAAGATTAAACATTTTCAAAAAAATTTTTTTTTTATACAGTACCTCGTTTGGCCGCATGAAACGAATCTTCTCTTGGAGTATGCTGTATATCATAAATTAATGTGGTATTGGGAAGTAAAGTTCGGTCTTTGTTTATTCTATAAACAGCGTATTTAAAAGCAAGCTCTGATGGACCATCTTTATGATCATCTAAAAATAAAGCACCTTTAAAATGGAAAAAGAAAGTGCAAAAATGTAATTTCGTTTAACTGAAAGTAAAATAAAAAAAAAATCAAAAATAGTTGAAAGGAAGCGGTCAATACTGAAAATTGTATTATTTAATTGATTACTATTATTGACACAAAATTTTGATTTTTTCCCTAGTCCAGACAATTTTATTAAACAATCATTAAATATAGCATTAAAAACTTGACTTTAAAAACATATCATTACTTTTTATTTTAAATTAGTATGCATTTTATACAAGAGTATAAAATTTTTTTTTTTCTACATAAAACAATTTTCGATGAATTTTTCACTTTAGCTTTTCCGTATCGAATATTTTTTCAATGATTTTAAGATTTTTGCGTTCTGACTATTTGAGATCATTAATGAACTTGACAATCGTTTCTGTTTTAATTTTATATGATTTTTTTTCAAATGTGAAAATACGTTCTTTATTTCCTATTAAATCTAAAAAAAATCGTTCTTTATCAATCTAATTTTACTTTGCTTGAAATAAATTTTTGCTGCAAAAAGTCTTTTTATCACTCTTTGGAAAAACTGGTTATAGAAAAATTTATATCTCGACATGTAATTTGCTCCATTTCTTGTCATTATCTTTTCACTGCTGATGATTTTTGAATTCAGCGAATTTTGTTTATCATTTAAACATAACAGAAACTAAAATTTTAAATTTTTTTTATATGGTATAACTATTTGTCATAGATATACGATTCACAATGCAGGATTCGTTTTCTCTTTTAGTTCAAATTTTATCATTATCAAATGATAGTATGTGCATTAGAAAGCTAAAATTCATTTTTGTAAAAAAATTTTTAAATTGCGAATTTTCAGCGCAAAAAATTTAGTTACAAGCATATTAGATAAATAGTTTAGTTCGTATTTGATCAGTTTAACATTATTCAAATCATAAATGACAATTCGATATTTTAATTTTGAAATTTATCTTTTTTCATGTTTTGAATTAATTTCCGGAAATTTTTTTCTAGTTATGTTCAAACGTTGATTCTTTCTACCTTTCAAATTATATTGTTAAATATTATTAATGAAAAAGACATTTTATGAAATTTCAAAGGTTTGAAAAGTAAATTGTATTCAAATTACAAAATTAAAAGCTTTTTTTTCCGAATACTTTTGAAATATTGTACATTTATAAAAAAGAATAAATAAAAATAATCTAAAAAATTGAATGTCAAAAAAAAATATTTTTTCATATTTTTTTTTTTTTATTTTATTATTTATTTTATTTGTAAAAAATTTTTAGAAAAAAAAAAATTTATTTTACAATTTAAATAACGACAGATATGGTAACGCTGTTGCGGTCAGAAGAAAAGTTTAAAATCAATAAAGTCTCTTCAAACGCATATAATTTTTTTTAAACCTTGTTAGCATATCATTAGTAAAAGGAAATGTTTACGTTAAGAAAAATTTTTGCTGAATTTCAACCGAGTACATTATACTCCACACACCATAATCAAAATGGTTCATAATTTTAAATAGATTTTTTTTTGTATTATTTTTCATTTTATACCTTGAAATCAAATTAAAAATTTTCAGTTTGAAAATAAATACTTTTTGCATGATGAAATATCAGAAGCTAATATAATGTGATAACACATATGGATAGTGACACATTATGAGACATTAAAGATACTTGTCATTTGAATGTGGTAAAATTTAGGCAACTTATCGGATTAAATTTAGTATTTGTACATCAAAATCAAGCTAATAGCAATGATTTGCTATTTTATAGCTGCACATCATGGTTTTCTGGCTTAATTTGTATATCTATATACAAAAATAGATAGTATATACGCTTTGTAATTCGATATCTCAAAGTCAATAAAATGCGATTGTCGAATTTGTTTAAATTTTTTTAATTTGAGAATTCTGATTACTAGTTATAATTTCTTTTCGATTTTTCAGGTCTCATTTGTTTTAAAACGTTTTTTAAGTTTCAGATAATTATAACAAATATTTTTAAAAATAAAAACAATAAGGTTATATCGAAATCTAGTCATTTAAAGTGCATCAAGCAAAAAAATATTTTGATTGACTAATATTAATATTATTTTTGAATTTTTTGAAAAGTGGCCAGGAAATTTTTTTTCAGTTTTGAACAGAATTACAAGATTCAGAGAACAAATAAAAAATTAGAAATATTATACATTGAGATGATCTCATCAAGAATAATCTAATTCGATTTGATTGGAAAAAAATAGCCAAAAGTCTTAAAATTTTGATAAAAAATTTCTTGTGAGAGATTTTTATAATTTTTATTTTGTTAATAAGATAAATAATTAGAAATTTTTAGCAAACTGAGTAAAAAATTTAGATAAAAAATATATAATAATGAACAAAAGAGAAAATTACCGATTTTGACGACACGAGGTACAGCTGAAGTTGCGCTCAAAACAGAAAATATTAAAAATAATCGTACTAGTATAGATGTATTCGATTTTCGGATGTCTTTAATGAGCATCAATAATTTGCATAAATGCTTTATTAGGTGCGAACTGCATTCACTTATTAAATTGATTAAATTGAAATTATGTTGATCCTTCTGATAATGCAATTTTTTTGTTAGCCTAAACAATTTCAAGTATTTTTTTAAAATACTCAAATTTATTTTTCTAATAAAATTAACTTTACAATTCCATTTTTGATTAATTTTTTGATTAACACATTTATATTGTAGACTTGTAGATAAAATTAATGAACTTGTGAAAAAGATCAAAAGATGAGTAAACAGATTTATCAATCGCCTCAAAAAAAAATAACTATTTTCGCCGAAATTCCGATAGAAATTCGAAAAATAATTTAGAAAATGAGTTATGAATTTTGAAGACTGATCAAATTTGACTAGAAAATTTTTTACTATTCTTCTTTGTCTATGAAATGAATGATTTAATTTAAAATGTAAACATGTATTGAAATCAAACTTATACGAATCAACTAGCCCGCGATTAGCATGATTATTTAAATTCTTGTCTCGATTTTTTCTAGTTCCTCGTTTTTTATTCAATTGTGAATTTGTATTTTTATATTCAATTTGATACATCTTTTTTTTTTTAAAAAATCGTACAATCTACTCATTTATAAAATTTTTTTCAGCAAAATATCATTTTTCATTCATCTAGAGATTCATCTAATATTCTCTTATGTATAAAATATTTTTTTCATATCGTCTTGTTCTTTTCATTTTACTATTGCAAAATAGTTGTGGCAGTTGTTTTAATTTGATTTTTTTTTCAGAGAAATAAAGTTTTTTAATTTTATCATTTTAATGAAAATTCAATTTTTTGTTTTGCATTTGAAATCTTAATTGAATCACTCTTATCAAAAATTACCAGTGAATTACTGGATTAGTTTTTTTTTCAGCATGATATGATTTTAGGGCTTAAAAAATTTTTCACTTAGAGTTGAAAAGGCACAAAATTTTCATTTTCGATAATTAATAAATTTAAAAATTTGAATCAAATAAAAAAAAGGTTCATTTATATTTTAACAAATTAAATACACAAAATAAAATTTTCATCTATTCACAAAACAAAGTTATTTCAAAATTGTTGCAAATTAAGGCGAAATTCTTTTTCATGAACACTTATCTTAAAAAAAATTCATTGATTTATGGCAGACTTCAGATTTGAAATAAACTCGTTTTGATAAATTAATCGTTTATACACTATAAATATTGCGATTGAGATTAAGAAATAATTGTTCGACAATAACAAAGTTGAATTAATAAATTATCAAATCAAAAGTAACAAAAATACCATAAATAATGTGAAAATTTGAAAATTAAATTTTGTGAAATGTAAATATAGTCAAAATAACCGAAGCATCTTTATATTTTTTGACAAATTGACATTGATGAGCACAGAATATAATTTAATAATTTAAGTGAAAAAGCTTAAAATTTTTAAACAATTAATTTATGCATCGGAAAATTTTTTTGCTGCATCACTTTATTAATATGAAATGGAAAAAAAATTGAAAAAGAAATGTTTGATATTTGATACAGAAATCACAGGAATATATTTGAATAACCAATGATACAGATTACTTTTTTTTTAAAAAAGAAGCAATATAATGACTATAAAAATTAGTAATTATCATCTTGTCAGAATTTTGCCAATCAATCACTTAAAAACACTTAATGAAATCAATTTAATTGTAAATTTTTCGATACAAATCGGTGTATGTACATTTCAAAACACTTAAAAAATTATCCATTTGATGGAAAGATGAAAAATTTTAAAACTTATCTTAAGATAAATTTATAGGCTTTTAATTAAGATAAATCGTGCAAAACTTAATCAAAAAAAAAATGAAATATTTTAATTTATGTGCATATATATCAAATTGAGTATAAGAAATAAAAATTTCAGTTAATGAAAAAAAATATTTTAGTAAAACTTTTAAAATTATATGATAAATTCAAATGAATAAATTAGAAAAAATTAATTTTGATTAAATTAATTTCATTGTAGTGAAAATAAAAGAACTCAATTTATTCAATAGATTTATGAAATAATTTTTTTCATTACCTGAACTTACCAATTTATTTGAATACTGCAAAATTTAAAATAGATAATTTCAAATAAATCTATTTTAAAAAAATCAAAAAGGCAATCAAGTAATGTGGAAGGTAAATTTAAAGTACTCGCATAAAAATTAAACTTTAGGAATTAAAAATCACAGAATGTACAATCGAATATTGAAACGCCGAATTTCAAGTAAGCAAAAAAATAAGGATGTAAAAAAAAAATACACATACATAGCAAATTGACAAAGTGAACTGCGACGAGGCTAAACGATGAATGCCAAAATTATTTGAAAAAACACACAGTACAAAATTCTAAATACTATGATAACATTGAGCGGAAACAGAAAAAATAAAAGAAAAAGTATATTGAAAGAAATTATTTTAAAGAGAATCATTGCTTTTTATATATAATAGCGAATATACATTTGAATCAAGCAAAGCATCAAATTATTTGATAAAGCATTTTTTTCATAAATTGATGCAACTATATATACTTCTCTTATCTTTAGTTTGTCCTTGCGCAAAGCATAATGGAAAATATATCTTTAAAAACAAATGTCTGATAAAGCGTCTGGTAATGCTGTATTATGATAATTATTCAAAAATGATATCCGATGTGCATTACCAAATTTATTTTAAATTGATTTTTGACTAAGTCGATCTAATTAGGATACTATACGATAAGGTTATAGCGTGTGTTCTAAACTTAATATAATTTATTATACTATATTTTAACTAATTGAATATGATATTCAGTATTTCAGTATTTTTTAAATTTCCATCATGAATCACCAGTTATTCTTAAAGATCACTATCCAATGACCTAAAAATGATGCGAATTATTGATCAAACAAAGATTAATTGTCTCTTTGCCTCATGCTTTATAATGAGAACTGATCAGTTCTAAAAAAAATATTATAATTTAAAAAAAAAATCTCCATTATGCATCTAAGCAAAAAAAGTTCATAATTTACACATTTAATCGAATAAGAAAATATATGTACAGAATTTTATATAGGATTGAAATAAATTTGTATGCTTAATTGAAATTGAATACCTTAGTTTCATTCAAATTTTTTTTCTACTATAACAATAAATTGAGAAATTAGAAAAAAATAGACACAAACAAAATATATATCAATTATAAAAAAAAATTAAATAATTTGCGATCATTCATAAAAAAAAAAAATGGAAAAAAAATCTTCACCAAAATCAATATTACAGCTTCAAAATTAATTATTGTTACCATTTTAGTAATTAATATTACTTCTTAAAAAGGTGCAATTATTTTCGTTTTGTTTTTTCAATTCTTGCATTAACAGATTGATTTTGATTAAACTTTTTGAAACATTTATTATCTTACCTTATTATTCAGTAAATCTCTTGTTCGTTAATCTACAAGTTTACTCAGCTAATTATCTAATAAATGATTTTTGCTTTTATGATCGCTAAGTTTTTCATATTCGAAAACATTTTTGAAATGTTTTTTAGATTACAATAGAGAATGTGAGATTTTAATTTTTTCGCAATCAATCTGAGGGAAGCAACTATTTGTAGCATGGTATTTAACGACTTCAATAGGATAATGTTTAATTTCAAGAGAAAATCGAAATTCGTTCTTTATTCTTTTAATTGATTACTTATTGCTTTAGATATCATTAACCACGTAGACACTTGAAAATACTTTAGAAATGAATATTTTTGTTAGATTCATCCTTTTTTTTTTATCTTTTTGTCAAATTAGAGCCAAAGTTAATATTGCTTTTAGAATACGCCTCTTCTCTTTTATCGCCTTTTAACATTGTTGGATTGCCTAATTCTAAAATTTTGTTCCTATCTTGAAACTTAATTACTACTTATTTCGAAAAATTAAAATAATTCAAGAATTATGCATTTTAAATGAAATCAATACATTTTTTTAAAGTCATTTACAATGCAAAATGAATTAGTGGTGCTAAAATTCAATTAATAAATTACAAGTGATCTGATTTTGAAATGAACTTAATATTAAATTAAAAATTAGTGCATTATTGCTACTATTAATTAAATTATCGAGAGAAATTCCAGTATCAGTATTATAAGAAACGAAATTATCGTTTGTAAGGTTGCATTCAAATTTTTGTCAGGCGCTCTTTTTCCAAATTTTATTTTATATTTGCTTGAATCCCTATATAACGTTTTCATGCTTAGAATTATTAATTTTACGCGGTTCTGCATTTTTCCTTGTTTTTTAAATTATTCTAATTAATTATTCAATAATTTCCATACTTTTTAAACCATTATTATTATTTTAGCATCTATTTCTTCACGTCAGATAAAGCAACTATATTTACAAATTGTTTTGTTTTACTTTTGATCACATCAGAGTTGCAATTATAAAAATTAATAAGCTAAACGAAAATAAAAAAAAAAATGTGTAGTAATTTCAAGTAAAAATCATTTTTTCTTATTGAAACTTAAAAAATAGCTGTTAATCCTTTTATAAAAAGATTTGACATAGAAAATCTTCTATTAGATAAAAATTATTAAATTCGATTTTTCAAAAAATTATTTTCAAACAAAAATATTTGCAATTTCACTATTTTTATCGACAACAATTTTTTTTTAAAAAAAATTTAATTATGGACATTATTCATCGAAGTCAATGATTTCAATATTTGCTTAAGACTAAAAATTTTTCGAGTGATTGTCTGATTAGTGTCTTAAGATTAAATCATTATCGAATAGCTTGTTTTTCAAATTTAACTTGTTATCAAGGAACAAAAAAGAAAGGAAATTTCCTGTACACTTTTTTTTTCAAGATTCGGTAGGTAGAGAACTTTACTAAATACAATCTTATTATCTCACTAGAATTTTTTAAAGCAGAGAGAATTGTTTTCACAAAAAGGAGATTTTTAAATTTATCAACCTAAAGACAATTTAAAATTAAGGACTTCAAAGTTCAATTTAAAAATATTCAAAATCTAGAGCATAATATTAGCAATCCATTGTTCTTAGATGAGTAAGATCACCTATTTTTATTTTGGCTATATATACAATATCGGAAACATCGGAAGCCATGCATTAACTTTTTTTTTATTCATCATAATGGAACATTTTGTCTGCTTGAACATAAAAAACATTTATGTTTTATCAATGGAAATTTAGAACAGTAAACAAAAAAGCAAATCTTATTTGCTATTTTTCATAATTGGAACGACAATGGAATTTTGAAATTTTTCTTTTTTCTCTTTAGTTTTTAAAGATATTCCTGGAATCGATGTTATCAAATTAAATCTTTTACCCAATTTCGCTTCAAATAAAATTATTATAAAAATATAGTAAAAAAAATCAGGGTATGAATATAACGGAAAAATAATTTTCATTTTTTTCAGATTTATTAAATTTACTATTACCTGTTGACTAAATAAAAGAAAGTGCACTTGATTATTTGAAAATTGAAAACAATAAACCGAAATTTCGAATATAAAAAAAAATTAGATCAGATTGCTAAGTGTAATTTGGATTTATATCTATATTATCTTTATTTTTTTCAAGTCCAATAATTATTTCAATAATATATGTAAGAGAAAATCAAAAAAGGAAATAGAAAAAAATGACTCATTTTGTGTAATTTTTTAATCAAACTGCTACTCATTTAAGACAATTGAGTAATTATTTTACATAGAACTCTCAAAAACATTTTCGACCATAATTTTCTTATCTGAATTCAACATTTTACTGATTGTAGTACAAAGTTTTCATGATCTAAGTACTTTTTGTATTTTTTCGAAAAATTTTATATATTTTATTAATTCTTATAAATTTATTCATTCTAATATATGTAATATACAATATCGTTTGCTATATTACAATAAAAACAGATCAAATTTCTGTGTTTAATATTTTCAATAAATACTTATTATCTAATTATATATATAATTATTTCTTTAATAAAAAAATTTAAATTTCTGAAATGAATTTTATTTTTTTTACGCATGAATCAAAAAGATTTTATTTATATATAACATTTATGTTATATATATATATCTAATATATATATATATAGTTTTTTATATTATTAACCAAAATTCATATATTAGAAATTAACATGTGAATTCGCAATTTTTGTTTTAGCATTTTTGTAAAACGATTATTTTTTCTTGATTTTCCAACTATTGCTCATAAAAATACGAAAAATTCTTTGACTTCTTAAGTTGGTTGGAAAATTTAAAGCAATGTCAATTTTTTTAGCGTTTTGCATGGTTGACACATTGCGTAATTTTTTTTCGAGACATTTCTAAAATTTATATAAAAAATGGATTAGCTAAAAAAGATATTTCTAGAAAAAAAAATGATGCTAATTTAATTTTAAAAATTGAATTTGTTTTACAGCCACTAATATCAATTCACTTGAAAGAACTGGTCGTTTTTTGCGTCTTATCAACACTGATTTTTAAAGTCCAAACCAGTATTTATTTATAATTTTTGGCACTGTCATTCAAAAAAATAAAAATTGCGATTCTTTTCTCTCCTCAATTTATTATATTATAGAATTCCTAATATATATTAACCTTGTTATGATTCAAAATTAGTGAGAATTTTTATGAATTCATAAATTTATTCCTGATTTATTTAATGTTTTTTCATAATTTATGAAAAAAAAGTATCAAAAGTCAAATTGACGCGTTATTGAATTAGGGAATTTTTGATCTTTTAAAAATTTTATAAAAGATTCACAGAAAATTTTTTTTTTATAATTGAATTAGTTTTAACAAAAAGCATGCAACATTTTTAAAGATTATCTTAGTATTGCATTTAATAAAAATTAAGATGAAAAAAAATATGTATAAAACATTAAAAAAATGAAAAATTTACATTGTTTTAAGGGGAAATAAATTATTTGGCGAAATTCAAAATCTAAAAGCATTTTTGGCTAAAAAAATAAAAAAATTAAAGGTATTTTTATCATAAATATATTATAAATATTTGATCTATTAATATAAAAAAAAATAAAACAAAAAATTGAAGCGTATTTTATCGTATATGTTAAAAACTTATATTTTTATTTTTTGTTAAAACAAAAGATTTTTTTTAAATTCTATTATTAAATGAATGTTAGCATTAAAGGATTAAAAAAAAGTGGATTGGAAAAGGGTATTGCATTAATAGGTAACAAAGGTGAATCTAATGATGTAGATAATGATGAAATAATCGGTGAGTTTGAGTTGAACGAACATTCAGACCTTGCCGACAATGCAGGTGAAATCGTTGAATGATTACTAATTTGATTAATTTGATCGCTAAATGATTGGCTAGCAATCAACGAATTAGTTGCTTGATTGTCATTATTCAAATCGATATTTAACGACGATAATGCAGACAATGAATGTTTTGAAGATGTGAGTTGATTAAAACCGTTGGAAAGAGATGATATCGATGACGAAGGAGGTAGAATAGTTGAGTTTAATGTAATCAATTGATTATCAATTGAAGATTTGTTTGATGTGACGATAGTATCATTTAAAACCTGATTTGTATCGAATATAAAATCTTTTGAACTATTGATCGAACAATCAGATCTATTTTTTAAACTTGACAATGGAGCCGAGTTTGATAAATTAATGTCAGGATCAATGGGTGTGCTTTTTTCTTCATTCAATTTATTCAAAACTAAATAATCAGGCTTTCTTTGTTGTTTTACATCATTTTTATTTACCTTCTCATTTCTCATTGACAACGGTCTACTAGTCGGTATGAATTTATTTTTGTTAATTAAAGGCGAATTAAATGATGGATTAGGTAGACAATACAATGAATTTGTTAGCTGGTGAAGATTTGTTGAGTTGTTTGTTTTCGCCAAAGCCAATTTACGTTTTTCATGCGTTCTTTGATGTTTCTTTAGATGATCTTTACGACCAAACTTTTTCGAACATATTTGGCAGTCATAAGGCCTTAAACCTAAAAATTTTAATAATGTAAGTGACTATTAATTAATAAAAAATTTTAAATTAATTACAAACCTGTGTGAATTCTTTTGTGTCTGGTTAATTCTTCATTTCTAGTAAATGTTTTTCCACAAGCTGAATTATCACATACAAATGGTCTCTCACCTACATTTTATTAAAAAAAAAAACATATTTTAAAAGATATAAAAAAATATTTCATCTTCAAATTGACATTCTTAAGTATTGTCATAGATTTTTTTGTTACATCAACTTTAATAACTTATTCTATCAACGATTTCTAGAAGTTAATATATATTTGGGAAAGAGGAGATAGTATGAGTATAGAAAAACCTGTTTTGTACAATAATATAGAAAAGCTAAGAATTTTTTTTTAAAAAAATCTAAGCATGTGAGCGATTTGAAAAATTCAAAGAGCGTCTTTATAGACCAAATCAAATTATGATTGATTATTATTCTCTTGCTGGCATATTTTGTGAAAAAAAAATGTACTAAACATGAGTGATTTTTAAAATATCATGTGCAAAAACTGCGTGTTCCGGTAGTTTAAAAATTCTATCTCTATTGGTAACAAATTAAAATTCGATATATAATATTTATAATATAAAAAATTGAATAATTCCTCGAACGATCGTGCACTTGTAGTGAACGATAGAGAAAGATTTAATGTCCAGCTGAAAAGTACGATACACAAAAATTTTGGGCAGATCAACATCCTTTATTCAAACAAATAGACGGCTTGTTTAGTGAGATTATGTAATGCGGAATAATGTGAACAAATAACATTAGAACAAAAATTCAAAAAAAAAAAATTTAAAGAAAAAATAAATGGAAGACAAAGGAGAAGAAAGGGCGATCATTTTTAAGTAGACCACATAGTGGTCTATTAGGGTGTTGTCTTCATTTGCAAGTGATCAATGAATTACGATTTTCAAGCATTAAATTACCACACGCATACCTACACACCACATTTTGTGGTGGAAATGAGAGAAATTCACACACTAATTTGAACACTTCATGAACTTAAGAAGATGTATATTCTTACATTTGGATAATTTAACTTTTTTAACACACTACTCTGAACGCATCATGGTCAATTTGTGGCTGACCTGCCCCGTTCTAATCGATTAGCTACGTGCCAATGAGGGCTTGTGTATTGTAAAAATAAATTTGTTAAAAATTTTAAAAAATAATCATGATATCGTAGTTCAGAGATGACATCAAGCATTATTGACCACCAACAAATTATTTAGTTAACACTACAAATGCATTCTGGTTAGATGTAATTCATTTTAATATTATTATTATTATGCATAAAATAATTAAAATTAAATGTTTAAACATTTCAATATTTTAAAGAATTTCACTCAAGTGTGTGTCTCTCAAAATTCTATATGTCTTTCTTAGATTTTTAAATTGAGATTTCAGTTGGGAAGAAGTGTTAGAAAAGATGCAAGAGCATTTGATTTTAAGGCTTGAAAAATTGTTCTTGATCAGAAGGCTAATACATATTCTTTCAAAGAAAACGTCTCAAACCCAAGTTGATTTCACACTCGAGGAGTGTATTAAATATTTCTACAATTCTAATGTATATAAATTTAGAAAAAATTTAAAAGCGAAAATTGATTTTTGAAGAGTGCAAATCACTTGAGTAATCTGAAAAAAAAATTTGTCGCATATTAACTATATATGCTAAGTATGTTCTGATCAAGTTTAAATGATCTAATATGATTCATAGAATGATGTAGTAATTCATAGTGATTCATTATGAATAAAAATGATAAATATATGAAGTGTATCACACATAAAATATTAATCATGACTAAGTACATTAGATTTTTTAAGAATACACGAGACACATAAAGTGTCACACACCTGTAAAGTGCAGAATCTAATAATTGCTCCATTTGATCTTTTCTGAAGTTAAAATATTGGTGAATGATACACATATACAGTGTCAAAATTTTACCGAGCACATATATTGTACGAACGAAAAAAAGATGAATACGTTTAGCTAGGGTGGTCTAGCCTGTCTCGCCTCAGATCTAAGCACACAAATTTTTAGGGTCAGAATTCTGACTATTCAAACAATTGGAAAAATACCAAATGATGAATATAGTTTTAAAGCGAATATTTTGCTGCAGAAAAATCAGTTTGAAGAATGTGATAAAAAGCGATACGGTTAAGATGATGATGCATTCAAATGAAATGCGTTAGATCACATTCCGCACATAAATATAATATGCTTTTTGAGATAAAGGTGAGAAGTTGAGATTTTCTGCGGCTTTGTGGTCTTGAGTTAAAAAGTATTATAGAATAAGTATAAATTTAGTTTTAGTAAACATTTTCAGGTTTGCTTGTCAAATTTGTCGTGAAAGTGGCAACTTTTGATTTTTGATCTATAAAATTAGGAATTATTTTACTCTTAGAAGTATTGTTTAATATGTTTTGTATATAGAGAGTTGTGTTCTTTGAGATTCTCCAAAATAAATGAAACGAGAATCATTAAATTAATCAATCAAATTGACTGATAAAAAATCACTAGTCTATTTATTTTTTTATGTATAATATTTATTGATAAATATGGTAAATAAAGCAAAACTTTTTAGCAAATAGAATATTATTTACCTGTGTGTGTTCTTATGTGACCTTTTAATTGGCCATTATTTGAGAACGCGATGTCACAATGGGGGCATCGAAATCGTTTTGGTCTGGGCTTTTTTGTCTGATTTTTGTCGCTCGACAATGGAGTGAGAAAACGATTATTTATCGGGTCAGTTTTGTTGATAATTGTATCTACAGATAATATATTAGATTCATTTGCGGAAGAATTTGATAAATCAGTTTCTGATTGCACTTGGCATTTAGGTGTTATGTTATTTAGCAATATATTGCTAGTTGGTAAACTGTTAGACACAAGACTATTTGTAATGAGTTTATCGCCAACAAGAAGGCCATTAGCACTGTGTAAACTATTAGATGATGAATTGTTATCCATTTGAGTTCTATTTGACGAATTCAAACCATTAGGCATATTCGTTGTAAAACTATTTACAAGCTTATTCATACTAGATTTAGAAAATGAATTTATGAATGAAAAATCATTATTGCTTATTGAATTTCCATTTTGTTCC
>BLXL01010302.1:0-22036 GCA_023170135.1 Acarapis woodi
TGTCAATTATGATTATACTTACCTCCCAAAGTAACACTCCAAACGACCAAACATCCGATTCTATACTAAATCGACCGTATAAAATTGCTTCTACGGGCATCCATCTAACGGGAAGAAGACTTCTTGACTGTACGCGATAATAATCTTGTGAATAAACATCTCTTGATAACCCAAAATCGGCGATTTTAACCGTTAGATGATCGGATACTAAACAATTTCGACTTGACAAATCTCTATGCACATAATGATGCAAACTCAAATATTCCATACCTTCAAAAAAAATTTTTTTAGTTTTTTTTTAAAAATTTAAAATTAACATAACTATTGACACTAACCTGCAGCTACTTGGGTAGCAATGTGAAGAAAATCATTCAATTCAAGTATGTTATTCGAATTCGAAAAATTAGAGATTGAATTAGTAGAATTTGAATTTTGATTTGGGTATATATGGTTACATATCGAATTGATTGACATGAATGTGTTAGTCGCTGGACTATGATTTAGAAGAAAACGATGTAGATCACCTTGTGACATGTATTCAAAGAGCATCATTGGTTGTGTGTCGAAACAAACGCCTATTAATGCTACAATATTAGGATGTTGAAGATCGACTAATAATTCAGCCTCTCTTTTAAAATCAATTTTAAAACGATTGTTTATATCGTCTTTTAGTGTCTTTATCGCGATCGGTATTACTGATTCAGAATTATTATTCATATTATTTTCAGATTCATTGTTCAACATTAATTCACCTTTATATACTTTGCCGAATGCTCCTTCCCCTAATTCTTCAAGAAACAATATACAATCTATTGAATAGTGTTTCAGTATTGAAGATGACTGACTTTTATTCGAAGTTGATATTTTTTTGTTCGCTAAATTTTTTCCAGATTTGTAAGTATTCAAATTGTTCAAGAAATTATTATTTGAAATTTGATGATTTTCGCCTTTTTCCAATCGACAACAAGAATTTGATTGATATTCACTTGAATTGACAATTAGAGAATTGAGTTCAATATTTGAAGAAGGTAAGTAACTAATTCCATATTTATTCATTGAAATAAAATTTAGATCGGCGTTTGTGTGGTTTGCCAGAGAATTCGAAAATAAATTTGTACTACTATTGTTCAAATTAGCAAGAAGACGTTGTTGTGCAGCAGCTTGCATTGTTGAATATGATGTATTCGTTGATCTGATTGTACCTTCAATGGCTGGAACGACAATATTACATTTTTTATTTTTCTTTGATTTCCGGTTTTTATTATACCATCTATGTGAGCAACAGCTGCATAATATTAACGAGAAGAGAAGACAAGCAATTAAAGCCGGTGAAATTCTGAAAAGTAGACGATCACCTAAAATGAATAAATAGATTTTAAAATTTCGTACTAATATAATTTCATTTTGTTAATTAATTGCATTTTTCAATCAAAAATTGATCAAAAGTTTTCTCAAGTACAATTCATGAAAAATAAATTTTTTAAAAATTTCTAGAAGTTCGATCGAGTTGTGCAAAAAACAAATTATTTTTTGTTTTTACTTTTAAGATGTAAAATTATAAATATTTTTTTCAATTAATTTTTAACTTGATAATTTTGTTTTTTCTCGATAACCTCAATTAATATTTTAAAGTAAAGAAATGAAAAATCGTATTATGATTAAATTTTGATGATAAGATCAAAAAAAAGTTTTCGATTTCTAATTCAAATAACAGGTTTTTCGTCTAATCATTTTCAATTAATTCAATGTAATAATCAAAATTTAAAATTCTAAATTCATTCGAAAGGCAATTTGAAAAATTTAGATGATGCAAAGTATTCTGAAATTTTTTTTATTTCATTTATACACGAAAGAACTTTTCGTAATTTTGTCCTATATTTAAGTAAGTTTTGTAAAGAGTTGTAAAATATTCAAAGAATCTAATGGTAGCAATAATATGAAAGAGAAAAATGAATTGTTTACAATTAATGGCCAATTTTTTTTGCAATAAATATAAGTATTTTCGTTCGGAAAATATTTGAAACACTGTCCCGATTTAAATAATGAAGATTTAAAACCATTGTATATTGATTTTAAATACAATTTTCTAGTTATAAGTCAAGCAATGTAGTGTTGTTTTCAATTCTAAAATTTAATATTGTGTGTTTAATTTTTATTGTTCATTGTGTATCACATGACGAGAATGGACAAAGTCTACTAGTTTATTTGAAATTAAATAACTATTCTATAAAATTTTTCGCCATAAAATATTTTGAAATATAATATGATTATAGAAAACAAAGCATTACCCCTGCATTCCTCCAGATCACAAATCTCTTTTCTCCAGCTGTTTCCATCAGCAACAATGCAAAACGGTGCTCTATGCTTGCCTTCTGGATTACGACAATAATTATGACCAAACAATTCTGGATACTCTCCAATAGACATCAAATGTTGACCGCTCCATGCTTCACATTGCTGCCCATTTATTGTAGTTGATACTTTGCCTCGATATAATTTACCATTTTCATGAAAGCAACTTTCCTCTTCTATTTTACAAAATTGTGGCCATAGTTGAATAGATAAGAAAATAAGAAAAAGACAATATTTTAACAATTGCAAAAGAAAAAACAAAATTGGTCATTATAAACAGGTGAATTCTTCTAACCTATTACTGTAGAAGTCAATATATTTGGAAGATCTAAATGAATGCAATCTTGTGCTTCTTTACTTCCAACCATAGGTAATTTATTGCAGTTTGGTAAAATACCATCATTCATTATATTTTGTAATTTAGCTAATTCATATTCAGTTTTGCAGATTGAGTGTTCGAGCATCTCACAATCTTCCCGACACATCTGTATATATATAAATTAATTTCTAATTAATTTTTCATGAAAAAATCAGATTTACAAATTTTCCACTTACCGTACGTCTTCTAATTATAAGATCTTGATGCTTGTCGCAAAGTGGAAACGCATAATGGCAAAGAGCCGACATTGCAAATCTCAAACAATGATAAGTAACCTTGAAATCACTTATTAAGCCAACAAGATTATGTAATCTTTTGATTAAAATTCGGTGCTTTTCTGAGTTTGCGAATATGACAGTTTGATTGAATAAATATTGGGAACAAATCTCCTCCCGGTAAGGCAAACACTGTTCTTTATCTAAATTATTTGATAAAGTTAGATAGTCCATTGAATTTGTTGAAAACAGTTTATTTGATTCGCCTTTTTCAAACAGATCCATATTGACAAACGACGGTGGCTCATAATTATTAGGGTTTAATGAACTAAAAAACAAATTCAAGAATAGTTTAATTATGTTTATTTTCTTTTTATGATCTAATGTTATCTTTGGATTCTCTATGATATATAAATTATTCTTTCAAAAAATTTTATTGATTTATTAATGAATGATCAAACTAGCTAGCCGATTTTTTTTTAGAATAAATAAATTAAATGCTGAAACTAAACTAACCTTTCATCGAGTCCATCAAAATTAGCTCTTATCGCCGTTTCAATCTTCATTGACTCATCCAATGTTTCTTTTATATTTGAGTTGAAACGAAGAAGAAAAATTAATTTAGTTTACTTTTTTTTTTTTTTTGAAATTCTCTTTGCAATATTTTTAATATTGTGATGAAAATTTTCTATCTTTAGAATGTTCATAGAACTTTTGTTAAGTCAACGAAAAACTTATTATGAAGGAAATGATTATTTGAACTATTTTTCATTCAATAAAAAATTGCATAGGAATACAAAAAAAAAATTTTAGCTAGCTTTTGCCAAAAACTTGAGAAAATAAAAGTTAGTTTAAAAGTTTAAACGACGCTATTTAAGTGAATTTTAAATTGAAAAAAAAAAGAAATCGATTTTCTATTCAAGATGTTTTTAAATTTGATTTTTTTTCGAATTAAAAGATTTGTAAATATTTCCTTTCAAATTATGCAGTATTTTGCTTTTAATTCATTTGAATTTCAAATACTAGATCACATATTTAATTAAAATTTCTTGTAAACCCATCGAAAATAAAAATTTTATTAATTTCTCGTGTAAGAATAATGAGTAATAATCTTCAGCAAGATATAGATCGATTTTTAATATGTATTGTGTATGTAAAATTATTACCAACTAAAGTTTCATGACTATAAGGGACGATTCACCAGAGGTCGTAAATGACTAAGTTTAAACTCGTGCCATATGACCTAGGAACAATAATTAAAAATGATTCATCCTTACCACTCTTATGTTTATTCCACAAATAAAAAAAAAAACTACAGAAAGAATTATTTCAACTAAGTGAATTGCTGCTTTCCGTTTCATTTCAAGCTTATTTTAATTTTGGATAAAAGAAAATTTTATAGTACGAAAATAGATTGAGCATGGACTGGTTCAACATCAAACGAACTACTGGCTTCCGTTCAAAATAATTTAGGAATGTTTAGGATGTTTAAATTTAGGCTGGTTGTGAGGTTTTAGTTCTTATTTGTGTGTGTGCATAAAGATCATAATAACATTTAAGTCGAGCAGTAAGTTTTGATGAAAAAGTCTGCATATATATTCGCAAAAATAGGATGACAAAGATCATCTATTAGAGAAAAAATATTGGCAATTCGCCTCATAAAATGGTTCGTACTATCTCTGCATAGATGATCAATATTTATAAGACATTCATATATCCATTCTTTGTCGAGATTAAAATCATGGGCAGATAAAATATTTCGCTTTAGTACATTTAATCGCGTAAATATCACTCAATATAACACAAGTTATAAATATGAATTCCTGAAATTGAAAGAAAATATATAAATCTATTTACTTTTGAAATTAAAAGGTGTATTCTAATGAGCAAACCTAATTATAATATAATGAATCTATTTGACAATGTAGTCAATAAATTTTCCGATTCAAATGCTAATGGTATTAATCATTTTTACGTTCACAATGAAACTTAATATAATTTTAATTAAAATCGAAATTTAGCTATCAAAAAGATGTGCACACATCAGAAAGTCAGCCAGACGCAATATAAAAAGCAATTATATTAAGTAATGAATAAAAAAAGTATTGAAAGTGTGCAAAAAAACTTGAATGAAAAATTTGTCGTTTTTTCTTGATATCATCTAAGATGAATAGATAGATGTTTGAACACTTGATATCATTGACTTGATGTAAATTGATTGACACGTGCATTTTTTATAAAAAATTTAACTAAAGCTAGATTTTCTTATGTTTTAAATAAGGAAAAGACGTGCAAATTATCTTTATATTGAGTTTTTGTATGTATTTTATCCGATTAATAATTCGGTTCATTTAGATTCACTAAAATGCATCATTGGAACGTGAAAAATTTGTGTATAGGAAAGATCGAATTCACAACTATTCAAATTTTCGAAGTTACTTTGCAGATAATACATGAGCAAATTGGCTTACGAACACTATGATGAATTACGAGCCATAGCATTCTTTAATATCTAATAATTTATTCTAATGACTGAATGATTGATCTATTTTTTTAATTTGAAATCTAAGGCAATATTTTTATATTCGAATTTTTTATACGAAAAAAAAAATTTAATTTTAAAATTCTTCAGATCAGGTTTGAAATTTTTATTAGGATTATGTTTGTTATGAGTGATAGTTGTAAAAAAATTTTTTCTAAAAATTTTTAAGAAATTATCATTATTTGAAAATTAATATAAAAAATTTAACAAATCAGATTGAAAATACTAGAATTCGGACACCAAACTTGGTAGATAAATTCGTTTAAAAAAAAATCAAATCACCCTATCAACTGGTGATTTTTTTTATTGTTGAACTTGCCTAAACTCAAAATTTTTTCTTTTGATACTGATTTTGTTCTTATAACTTTCCACTTCACTTAAAAACGTTTTTGAATGTCATTCTTTCCCATGTTGTATTTAGCAAATTTTTTTGATAATGTTCTTTGCATTATATTTATTTTTATTGTAAGTATTTCAGATATTATATTTTTTTTTGTAAAATTATATATTCGTGATAAAAAGATTTTGTTACCATTTGCCACAATCACTCTAAATCCCATCAAGTAGTTTGATCAAGAGTGCTATTGTCTAAAATTTGACCAGCTGGGATATACTTTTTTCTTTGTTTTTGTAAAGATCGTTTTATAAAAAAATTAGTTTTAAATATATCCAGAAAATATATTTTTCGAATTATTATTCAGACATCTATCAATTACTTTTCTATTAAGTAAAGAATATTTATTCGTTTGAGGATGATTTATTTTTACTGCGTCAAACCAAAATTTCTATTGATGAAAAATTTTTAGATATTCTTTGGGCAAAAAACGAATTATTTTTCTAACGCTTTGACCAGAAATCATGAAAATGAATTATTTGGTCAAATGATAGAAAAATAATTGGCAAAAGATTTTTCTTCAAAAAAGGTTTCTTACAGAGTGTTTATTTGTTAAAATTTTTTGACAAAAATTTAGTGTAAGCGCGAGTAGTAAATTTTAGTTCATAGGTCGCTTTCTGAACTTTTTTACTTCATCATACTATTACAATCACTGAAATCGTTTTACTACCAAAATTGCAAATCAAAACCATATAGGCGTCAAAGTTCTATTAAAATTTTTAGCACATTCTAAGCACTGTTAATGATAAAAGTGAATCATTAGAATATTTTATCTTAATAATATTGTTTATTCAGTATGATTCTCAATCAGGGTCTTCCAATATAAAGCTTCAACATTTGTGAATCCTCAATATTGTATAAAATATTGAAAAAAAGACCAAAAGACCACATAAATTTAATGCTCGAAACTTGTACAAGAACTTGTAATCGCTTTTTTTGCTTTTCAATGAAAAATATTATGTTTTACAATGCCGGGTGAGCACATCATTTTTGTTGCATCAAAAGTTCTACAATTTTGTAAATTAATGGCTTATTATTGCAAAAAAGGGACAAATTCTTTGAAAATTCACTAATCACAAACTCGCTTTGAATTACGAATTCAAAATCTGTTTCATTAAATAAAACAAATATAATACTGCTAAATAAGCATCTTCAAGGCTAAATTCGATATAAATATTCCATCAAACTATCTATAAAAATGTATAAAATAAATAGTTTTAGGTGAATTCATTATTTGGCATTTTGTGAGACTAAAAATTTCAATTTTTTTAAACATGTTGACACTCATAATAAAAAGATTAAAAAAATTGAATTGTTTCTAAACTCACATATAAATATCAGAAAAATTAATCCGATAAATGTAAATAATAAATGTGGTAAGTAACGAAATTAGCTTAAGCAATTAGGGAAAATATTTATTTTGTTTTATAAGATAGTCATTCAAGTATTTATTTAAATACAAATGCATTTCTCATTAAATATAATATATATATAATATAAACATCGATTTTTTTCGCTTAAAACTATTAATAATTCTCGAAAAAAACTTATTTCTATAATAAAATTAAAATAATATGTTTAATTAAGTAACCATGATTTTTTGTGATTAAAAAAATTCGAAATCAAGAAAAAGCTCAATTGCTTTTAATGTTAGAAAATGTCATTATATTTAAAAATAGAAAAATATTTCACATTTGTTTTGAATACTAGATTGACCGGTCAATGTTTAATTTGAAAAAATTTTTATTTAAATATGTTTTTAAATATAAAACGTATGTTAGACACTCATCTATGAATATCGTAAAGGTAATTTTGTATACTGGTGGTTCATAGTGTCATAAAAAAGTCTATTTCTCATTAATGCATATTTGAAATTTGTTATTTAATAGAATATTTAGTATTTAAATAGCAAACTCTATTTGCGATAAAAAGTAAATTCTATTCGATACGGACTTTTAATATATAATGAACACTATGTATTGAAGAGCAAATATTATGAACACGTACTGGATGTACCAATCACCATTCTACAAATCTAGAATACAAAACAAATACAAGAAACCTTATATGTGCTTTCATAATTCTCTAAGTTTAGAGGTTTAACAAATTCAATAATTTTAAACCTAGTGAATTTGATCAATACTCATATCAAAATCCAAGGACAGTAAATTGTGTTATTTGCAAGCTTATATTTGATATTTTTATTATCACTGGCCTACTGCCAAATTTCACTGGACTAGCATAAGCTATTTTTCTATAAAAAAAAAAGATTTTCACACTCTTTATACTGTGTGAAATATAAATCGTAATCTTTTTGCAATGAACAGTATTCAATGAAATATTAAATTTACTAAACTTTTGAATAATTACTGTCCTTTGAATTCGATATTGATTTCACATTGACTTTAGTTGGCCAGCAGCCCGATTTTAGACACAATTAATAAAGAAGTTAAACAAATCTAATATTGAACTTTTGCAAAAAAACTTATTTCACTTATATTGGCTAATCATCATTTATAATCGAGAAACACAATTACAATAATTTTTATTTTTTGGCACACACCTCTAGTAAAAGATTGTGTTATAAATTTTTTTTTTTTTTCAATAACAATACTATTTATTGTATAAAGAATAAAGCGAAAAAAAAATTAAAAAGAACTTAAACTTCCAATAGATCAGTAGTAAACTGATCAACTTACATATATTAATCTAAACGAAATAAATCACTCATTACCTTGATCATTTATTTGTAGAACACCAACACTATCTATGATTTGTCGGTTGTATTTGAGTTCACATCTATAAAAGCCTTTATCATGAATGTCAAGTTTATAAATATTCAATTTTGATACGATATCTAGATGAGAAATTAAAAAAGAATAAAATTAGATTCAATTTGAAATATAAATAAGAGTTTATTTTTTTTGAACATTTTTTTAAATTATATCCGCATTCACTATTTAAGCAAAAGAATCTCATTTCGACTATTGAAAAAAATTTGAAATTCATTAGAATCTTTTGTGTTATGTATTGAAATATATTTGCTAAAATTTTTTGGTTCTGTTAAAGATTGTTTAATATATCATCAATGTACCAATACACGCATTTAAGAACACTCTAATAAAAAATTAGATGACGAAATAGTAGATAATAAGTTAAATACATAACCGCAAATATAGTGTGTGTTCGTTTTAATGTATCATATATAGTAAAATATGTTTTAATCAATTAAGAAATCTTTGCGTTTTATAGAAAAAAAACATCATTATTCTTTAATTTATCGTCCATCATGATTTTTTTTTTCATACTATACTTGCTTTTGTCTGAAATTTTATTACTTTCAATGTGTGAATTATTCTATGATTTATCAGGTACACTTGAGTCCTTTGACTTTTCTAACGTTTGTTTTTGAAATTTTTGAGTTTTTGTTTTATATTTCTATTTACATAAAAAGAATATTATTTAATGAAATTCACATTTCCTCTTTAAATTTCAAATTTCAAAATTTATATATGAACACTTGAATCAGAATGTTTCAAGTATCTGCAAGATGAGTATCGTGAAAAAAAAATTTTTTAATCAACTCGAGACAGCTTGTGAAAAATAATTTATCATATAATTTTTTTCACTAAAGAAAAAATTGTCAAAAAGACCACACTCGTACCTTTATAATCATTTTTTCGTCTCGAAAATGTGATTTCAATTTTATTTTTTTGATTTTTTAATGGCGCCTCATTTTTAGTCCATTTTACATTCGATGCTTTTATATCACACTTTTCATGAATTGCGTTTTTAATACATTTGAAAATGCATCGGAGTTCAACATTTTGGCCTGTTAGTTTGGTTGTATTTGTAAGACCTTTGTATAGTTGTAATCCAATAATTAATTGTCCAGAGCCTGTCATTGAATAGAAAAAATAAAGAATTCATTGATTATTGATTTTCAATTAAAAATGGCTTTCTTTTAGACCAGTAAGTAAATCGTAAACTAGATCGACATTACCATTGAGTAAAAATGTATAATTTGAAATCAAATATGCTTAAAATTTTATTGATTCTAGTGAAATAATTCTACTTTAGAAACAGCAACAAGAGCTTAAAAAATATTCGAAAAATTTTTAGTGTATAAAGAAGATTCATGTGCTATTCATGTAAACTGATTTTCAAACTGATTTCTTAAGAACTATTTGTCTCATCAACAATGTAAATTTATAAAAATATTACAAGCTTTCTATTAGTATTTTTTGTTGCACTAAAAATAATTTACCATTTTTGAAATGTCGAAAATTCTTTCTGAAAAAAATTTAAAAATCTATGTGCTATAGTTTGACATTATTTCGACTTGTTTTGTGAAAACAAAAAAAAATTATTGAATTTTTATCAGAAGGGCTTATTTTAACTTTCATCCAAATTTTATTTTTTATGAATATGTATTCATTATAGTGATGAATATAATTCAATAAAAGATATGTAATTTCAAAAAGTAGCAAACAGATTATTTTAAATCGAAATAATAATGTAAATCTAATTTTGATTTGAAAAATCATTAGCCACTAAATATTTCAGTAAAAATTTTTCAAAATTATTTATCATAAATTGTTGTCAATTTCAATAAAGTTTAAGTTTCATTCAGAAATTTTATCATAAAATGTTAATTTTTAAACTTGATTTTCTTGTTGAGATCTTTATTTACAAAATATACATTTTTGCCAAAATATCTAAACAATTTATCAATATATAATAGGCTAAAAATAAAATTTTCAAATAACACTTCAATTTTCGAAAATTTAAGATTTAATTCGATTCAACACTTCAAAAGGCAGTAAGAATTGTTCCCTAGAAACATGGACATCATATGCTAACATAAAAATACTTGGTGCTAAAAATTTTAAATATACAGTTCTACAAAACTTACTTTTTTGGCTTGTCGAGTTCAGATGTTTGGCATTTGAGTTTGTACTATTTGAATTGTTTTCAATTAAGGTTGAATTGTTTACCATCACTAATTTCAAGTCATCGATCGTTGTATTGGTCTTCTTTATATTTGAAAGATCATGTTGCGGATTACTTAGCTGATTATTTGGCATATTAGAACTTTGAAATAAATAGAAAATGCAAGTTAGAAAATTAAACGATTCAAAAAAGGAAATCAATTAAATTGAGCTTATCTTTCCCTCTTTTAAGGTGAAATCAATGATTTTTATACCTCAAGAAATTATTATTTTCATTTATTCAAGCATTAATTTAGCACAAGTTTTTGAGAAAATTTTGAGCAGCTTTGGTTTTAATTTTGTATTTAATTTTCATTCATAGATGATTTGGTTTATAATAAAAGTTTTCAAATTTTTCGGATCAAATGTGTTTCAGAGTCAAATAATTTTATTTCTACAATTTTTTTTCAATTTTTTTTTCTAAAAATCTTTCGATTGGAAATTATACTTTTGAAAAAATTTAAGATTTCCATCTCTATTATTTAAATAAAAATTTATATTATTGTTTTAACAGTTATCTAAATGTACAAATATTTAAATTTGCATAAAATTACATATTTTAAAGTAAATTTTATGAGAAAAGGAGAAAAATATCAAAATGGGGCAAAAAATGATTGAAAAAGAAATTTTTATTGAAAATCTTTTTGGCTCGAAAATTTGTAACCAAAATTTTTGTTATTTTCAACTGAAAAGAATCAAAATCATGATTCTCATTAATGGGAATCAAATTAGATTCAATCATGAAAAACTACGTTTTATTAGAGCTATTTGATTTTATATCAACGATAAAGCTATATGCTATAATCGAGAAAAAGGACCTAAATCACTATTTTTCTAAACTTACTTGCAATTCATAAGACAAGGATGCTTAAAAAGTGAAAATGTATTTATAAAGCAGCTTTTATAGAATAAAAAATAGAAAAAATACTTTAAACATCAACCCATTTTCATATTTTTTACTAGCAAACCAAACTTCTTGCACGCATTTTTGATGAATAAATATGCTTTTAAAAAGACGGAATATTTAATGTGAATTTTTTTAGAAATAAAAGAAATCATTTTTTTAATTAACTGCATAATAATAAAGCAGATGGTTGTTATATTTTATACTGTCTTTTATTAATTATATGAAAATTCAAAATAAAATAAGATCAAAACTAAATTTTGTGCAAAAGAACTTAAAATCATTTTTATAGATTTTAACACTTATGCCTCACATCTCTCTTGACTGATGAATTATTAGTTGAAACATAAATCTGTAATTTTTATGATCAGAAAATTTTGTGAAAAAAATATGCTCAAAAGTATGTTGAAAAGGTATTGAGTAAGCATATATTACCCTTATTTATGAGTGAAAAATTTGTAACACTACTTAAATCATTTAAAGATTCGATTTTTTTGCGACACAATGACATTTAATTTCGAGAAACGTTTTTTTTCTAAACATCGAGTAATTATCAACCTTTTTTTAGCAGTTTTTTTTTTAACACAATTTTTGTGGTTTTCGACATTAGCTAAGCGACAAAAAAAAAAAAAAGAGCAACTGAAATTACATATCAGTTTTCAATCAAATAGAAATTATTAATAAATATTGAAAATTTGAAATCATTTTTAATTCTTGTTGCAGTTTATTAGACAAAAAGTGGTTGATGAATTCTAGATTCGCTTTCAAAACTAAAATTTAAAATCAATGTTTTCACAATAAAATGTTGAAATTTAAGGCTAGCTTCCTTTCAAATTTTCAAATATTTTATGATATATCCTTGTTTTTCAACATACATTTGTTCTAGTACTTGTATTTTGCAACAAACTACATCTCAAATTGCCAATCCTCTTATCGTTTTTACTGTAATTTTTTTACAAATGTACTATATAAGAATTTTCTTGTAAGAAAATCTTCTCAGATAATGAGTATAAAACCTTGATCATTTTTAGCAGATTCCGCCTTTTTTTAATGTTATAAATTCTCTCTTTATATGATTTGTTTGCTAATAAAAGATAATAGAAATGAATTCGAGCTATAAATTACCTATCCTATAGTATTATTTTAGAGAAATTCGAAAATTTTAAAAAGATAATCGACAACCATGATAACTAATATCTTTTTCTTTTGTGAAAACTACGATAATATAATTATCGATTCATAGTGAAAAATGAACATCTGTAAGAAAGAGCTAGTTTTGTGATCTCAAGACAATCGTACGAAAAGACGAACAAAAGCTGTAATTTTTTTATTCAATACATATTATTATTTATAGTATTGATTTAATTTTATCAAGCAAATTTCATGAATTTGTAACGATCACTGCGATACTAATATAATTGAAAAAGTTAGAAATCATTTAATATCATAAAGCCTGAAAAATTAGAATTTTTACAATAAAAACCAAATATATATGCATGTCACAAAGAATTTAGTGACTGATTTTCGAAAATGAGGTTATCAAAATAGTTTCAAAAATCGAATTTCGAATTTGAAAGAAAAAACATGGATCAAAAAAAAAATTAGATTACAATAAAATTTCGTTTGTCTAATATATCGATAATATTTATGATGATTCAATATATCAATAAAATCTGTTAATTTTCATACCCAAAAAGAAATAGTATTTTTTTTTGAAGATAATTTCCAAATGCTAATTTTTGAACTTTTTAAAATTTAAAACTAATCGATTTTTCAATAATTAAAATATATTATGAAAAATTCACTAAATTCATTCTTTAAATCAGTAAATAATAGTATTTCACAATTCTTTCAAATAATCCTGATATTTTCCTACAAAAAAGAGCATATAAAATATTATCTAGCTTGTTCGTGAATAAATCATGATCAAAATAATGCATATGAGCCTAGAAAACGCAATCATGAATTTTAAAAAATGAAAATATTGAGAATAAAAGAAATACTTTTTGTGCTGTATCAAACTCAATAGAATTTACCTTGTCTTTTGATCAAATTTCAATTTATCTAATACGCTAAGTTTATTGTCTATTTGAAATGAACTTTCTTCATAATTTTCATCGTCATCTTCTGCTTCATCTATATTTGCAGCCTCTATATCGTGAAGGATGTCCGTATTTTTGGGTTCCGTCGGAAATCGGTAGTAATCGGGCGAATGATCTTTTAGAAAAAAGAAATCATATTATTTTTTTAAGGTTTAAAAGATAATTAATTAAATCATGGTAAAATTAAGATTTTAAGGAGAGATAGTTGATTTACACTACTTAATGTACTGCATTTGAAATTTCTGTTTAAATTTTTGAAATATCCCGTATTTAAGGTGGTCCCAAAAAATAATTTTTTTTTTTATATATCTGCGATGCTAGAGTGTGAATAATTTCATCATGTACTTAACAGATGTACTATAGATAAACTCGAACAGCATCGAAATCAATTATCTAAAATTTTTCACAATGCATTTTATATTATCTATATATTAAAACTAATAAAAAATTTTACATTCACTCAAAATGACTTTTTAAAAATAAGAATTATGTGTTTCTAGAAATACAAATCGAATATTTTAGATTAAGTATAAGTGTTTTATCAAAAAATTTGTATAAAGCGATGACAATATCACAATGTCTCATTTAAATAAAAATAAGATTTATGAGGAATTTGAAATGTTCTTCCGATTAATTTTTTTTTCGAATTTCGCCTTTAGTTTTCTTTATGATTGGTAAATTCAGTGAATTATTAAATGACTATGTAATCGAAAAATTAATTTAAAGTGTCATCATTCATTTAGAAGATATCAGCAAGTATTTTTAATAGATTTTTAACCTGAAATACTCATCAAATTAAAAAAATAATTTCAACAAGTAAATGAGCATAAAATAAAAAGTAATGTCGAAAAGTTTTTCACTTTTGAAACGTCTAATAAAATGTGCTTCGCAAAAGACCTAATGAACTAAAAAAGACAAAAATATTTAACAAGAGCATGAGATATCTAAATTAATTATGAATTACTGATTTTAAAGTGACAAGAACATTTAGCAGCAAATTAAGGTATAAATTTTAAACCACCAAAAATTAGAATTCTCTAAAAACTTCATCGAAATTGAGTATGAAATCTAGTTATTAATTTTTAAAATTAAGATGACTTTATGTCAAATTTTAAATAAAAAAATTTATCTTCATTATTGTGCTCTTAAATTTTTGATCTCACTTTTAAATTTTTATGGTCTCAAAATAAGTTTAAAGTAATAATTTGTTAAAAATTTACAAGAAAGAAAATTTTGAAATTTCGAGTCATATTACAAAAAATTGAAAAAAAAAACTTGGAGAGTAAATAAGACTAAAAAACTAACTTAGTTAAAAATAAACAATAAAGTTGGAAATTCCAAATTCCATTTTGTCGCTTATGTGATTCATGCAGCTTGACTCCCTTTTTTAAACAAAACATCTGAACAAAAAGAACGCGATAATAAGAAAAAAAAATGAGCGGGCTAAATTATTTTTTATTGCCCTACAGGTTCACAAAAAAAAATACAAGATCAAGTGATTTGAAGGACAGTGAATGTTTATGTAAGAATGGCATGAATTAGAAATATATTGATAAAATGAAAAAAATTTTCACTAGTTATTACTAAATTTGGTGAATTGTGTTATTCGAATAGTTCAGAATGATGTACGAGTGAAGGGAATTTTATAATATATTCAAAACATTGGAATCTTTGGGTTTAAAGTTAAACTAAAATCGACATAGTATATATTGTGAACATTATACTTAATTATGAAGATTTGGTTCTCCTCTCGAATGTTGAGTTAAAAATTCAGACCAATAGGCAAAAAAAAAAAGAAAAACAGTTTAAAGAATTGTTTTTTTTTTTTGATGACTCATATGACTTGAAGGCCATTTGACACTCTATATGTGATGTTCTGAATCGCATCATTGAGTTCAAAAAATGAGTGAGGGGCTAAAATTTGGTGCGTATATTTGAAATTATTTCTTCAAAATGTTAGCACAAAACTTTGGTACATCAACAAAAGGTTAGTCATAGAGCAATTAGTTAGCCTTTAGGGTAGTCTAGTGTGTGAATATATGTGTGTTAACAAACTTTGAAATGATTAGGGATGGAGAAATGAGTCAAAAAAAATGGTTATTAATGTACGTGCTCTTTCATTCAAAAAATCTAGCCTTAACACGTGCAGCGGACACATACGCGAGGTGTGCATAAATATTATTAGAAACGCTTCGTCCCTCCTTCGCATTAAACTCAGCATTCATAACTTATCCCCATGTTATATGTAATACAATATATAAAATACAAGAATATAATATTTTATATTTACATTTAAATATTTAGGTAAACTTAAATACTCTGCTTTTTTTATTTTATTTATTTTATTTTATTGGCCTTTATATTACGCATACGGAAATAAATGGCGTATATGCCCCAATATCACAAAGTGAATCACAAAATTCCATCAAACGTGTGTGACTTAGACAGATTTAAATAATTTTTTAAATTTTATGTACACGAAAAGTCATTACTTTTTTGTCTTATGATATCCGATGAGTCATGAACTATTTCAAAAAATTTCTATACTCAGGAAAAAGAACTAAATTTCAATGTAAAAAATTTTCTAAAATAAATGACTTTTATTACGATTCGAAAATAAATTTAAAATTAAATAGTATGACTCATTGAAATTCGAAATAAAATTGATGGGGAAAAATATCGAAATATTAAGGATTTTTTAAAAATTTATTCAAATTAAATGAACTTATTTAATCAAATAATTTTTAAGCGTCAGATTTATTCTTACCTTTATTGTTGAGAATAGAGTTAGTATTTTGTACTATTATGCAAAAAAGCAGACAGATAAACTTTTTCATTTTGAAATTATTTCCAATGGTAAAAATACTGTTTATAATCCTGGTTCAGCATTATTACTCATCGGCACCTTCGCACCATTTCTATTGACTAGATTGAATTTTCAGGTTAAATCTTTTAACTTTCAAAATTTTTAGCTAATATTTTTGTAAGCACAAAATTATCATGTAAATTTAAAAGGGCACATTATTCAAAAATAAATAAGAAAAATTCTAGGTCGAATTGAAATTTAAAAAAAAAAAAAAAGACTTAAAAATTAATCACGAGAAAAAACAGATGCCAATCATGTGTAGGACTAGTGTCAAATGTAACAAGAAAAAAACTGAACGAACTAATTTCCATTTTTCAAAAAAATTAATTCGCGCATGTGTAGACAGGAATTGACTCCTCCCGATCTTGACCACAGTATCATAATCTAACTGTATAGATCCAGCATATTATGATTTATGTATTAGAACCTCATATTCACATATATTTACTAAAAATTCTAAATAATTGTAAGAATCAATAATTGATTAAATAAAAAAGAATTAAGAAAAATAAATTGGTGAAATCAAAAGAATAGTCCTCTTTATTTACAAATGAGTCTGTTGATTAGATCAGATAGATTTGAGAAATGATGAAAATAATTGGAAAAATATATAATTCAAATTAGACTAACCTCGAAATAAATTCGCCTACTTGTTATTTTCTTCTTTCTTTTTTTCTTGATCAGTTTGTTGATCACTTGACTGATCAGCAGTCTGACCAGTTGAACCATCTTTTTCAGCAGCCATCTTTTTGTAAGCCATTTCAAATAGTTTTAGTGAAGCTTGCTGCAAATCACTTACACTTGTCCGTAATTTTTCTGCTTCCATATCTGGATCATCTCTTTTAGCCAGTAAATCTTTAACTGCTTGAATTTTATCTTTAATTTTAACTACTTCATCATCGGGCAATTGACTTTTGAATTCTTCAATCTTGCTACTAGTATCGTGAATTATACTTTCAGCCTGATTCACTTGTTCTATAATTTCTCTCTTCTTTTTATCAGTTTCAGCAAACTTTTCGGCATCTTTAATTAAATTTTCAATTTGATCTTTACTTAAACCGCCAGAAGATTGAATGACGATTTGTTGTTCTTTACCAGTACCCTTGTCACGTGCGCTTACATTTACTATACCATTTGCATCGATATCGAATGTAACTTCGATTTGCGGCACACCTCTTGGTGCAGGAGGAATGCCAATTAAAGAAAATTGACCGAGACACTTATTTGCGGCAGCCATTTCACGCTCACCCTGATAAACCTTTATTTCAACTTGAGTTTGACCGTCAGCTGCTGTAGAAAAAACTTGACTTTTTTTGGTTGGGATTGTAGTATTACGATTTATAAGCTTAGTCATTACACCACCCAGAGTCTGTTCAGTTGAAACAAATTAAACATGAATGAAGCATTAATAATTAAATAAAAATAATAATTTAACAAAAAAATATTGATATTTAAACAATACATACTTCTATTGGTTGAAAAAATTGTCGAAATAGAAGAAAAGATTAATTCAAAAATCTGTTTGAAAATGTAGAATTTTACATACCGATACCAAGTGATAGTGGAGTGACATCAAGAAGTAGAACCTCTGTCACATTACCGGACAAAACACCACCTTGAATAGCAGCGCCGACAGCTACTGCTTCATCTGGATTCACGGACTTACTTGGAGCTTTTCCAAACACTGACTGAACAGTCTCTTGTACTTTTGGCATACGTGACATACCACCTACTAGAATAATTTCACCAATATCGGACGGTTTAACATCAGCATCTTTCATTGCTTTCTTACATGGTTCGATTGTTCGTTTGATTAAATCAGCTACTAGAGTTTCAAATTTTGTTCGAGTCAATTTAAGATTCATATGCTTTGGTCCACTAGAATCCATAGTCAAGTATGGTAAATTAATGTCTGTCTGTAAAGATGAGGACAATTCTATTTTGGCCTTTTCAGCAGCTTCTTTAAGACGTTGCATTGCCATTATATCTTTAGTGACATCAAGGCCTTGATCTTTTTTAAATTCGCTAGCCAAATAGTTCACAAGCACGTTATCAAAGTCTTCACCACCTAAAAATGTATCACCATTCGTTGACTTTACTTCAAAGACACCTTTCTGAATTTCTAAGATTGAAATATCGAAAGTACCACCGCCAAGGTCGTATACCGCAATTAATTTGTCTTCTACCTTATCCATACCGTAAGCAAGTGCAGCAGCAGTGGGTTCATTAATGACACGTAATACATTTAAACCAGCAATCTGACCTGCATCTTTAGTCGCCTGACGTTGACTGTCGTTGAAATAAGCAGGCACTGTAACTACAGCGTTTTTAATACTATGTCCCAAAAAGTTTTCAGCAGTCTCCTTCATTTTTGTAAGTACAAAAGCACCTATCTGACTTGGTGAATACATTTTACCATTCGCTTCAATCCATGCATCACCGTTTGACGATTTCACTATTTTATAGGAGACTGTTTTCATATCCTTTTGGACCTCTGGGTCATCGAATCTGCGACCAATTAAACGCTTAGTGGCAAATAATGTATTCTGGGCATTTGTTACAGCTTGACGCTTGGCTGGCATACCAACAATGCGTTCACCGTCCTTGGTGAATGCAACAATCGATGGTGTGGTTCTAGAACCCTCTAAAATTTTTTATTCATTATTATTATTTTTTTTTTTTTAAATATAAATGGAAAATTAATCACAGGATTTTCACTTAGTTACATAATTAATAAAATAAGCTCGATTATTTACCCGCATTTTCAATGACTCTTGGATTTTTGCCTTCCATAACAGCAACACATGAATTTGTAGTACCTAAATCTATACCGATCACAACTCCGGTCACTTTACCATCGGAAGCGTAACGTTTTTGAATACAATACATTCCATACCTACTATCATTTAAGATTTGTTGATCTAGATATTGCTTCTGAAAATTGAAAGAATTATTTGGATAAATTGTAATTAAAATATTGTTATTTTACTCACCTTCAATGATTGATTCGAAAAATTTCTTAACAAATATGTGGTTGCATTTAAATTAGCATGAAATGCTAATTTAGATGAATTTCTTAACATTGCTAACATTTTGACCAGAAAACACAGTTCAATTTATAAGAGATAAAAAAGGAAAAATAATAATTTAAAATTAAGTTATATTTGAAATAACAAAAAATTAAAAGTGAATCCAATGAAACGATGGACCACCGCGTGGTTTAGTGTATGCTCTAAAGCGCATCGTGAGAACACGATGTTCTAAACATTTTACTTTCACATGGCAATCAGCGAATATTCTCGAAAAATAATTATTTTTTCAGCCAATTTTGCAGCTAAAATTTTAAGCCGACTTATTAAATAAACTTTTTTATGATTTGGCTTTATTTTAAAATCTATCGAAATTTATTCCGATTTGTTCAAATTATGAACAATCTACGATGAAACATAATGATTAGTTGCAGTAGGAGCAATTAGGTTAATTTATTAATTTACTGATTGTTCAAGATATTTAAAAGATTTTTTCAAATAATCAAAATGGAGCAAATAAATTTTGAAATAAATAAACTCGAAATCAAAATAAGGAATAAAATTGATGAATTCGATAAAAAACAAGATTTGAAATTTGAAAATATTTATAAGAACATCACGAAATTGTGGACCAAACGAAATCAACTAATCATAAAATTGAATGAACAAATCGCCAATATTGAACAAAATGATCTTATTCAATTGAATAAAATAATTGAATTCAATAGAAAGAAAAAAGATAATTCTACTTTTTTGAATAATTTCTTAAAATTTGTTGATGAACTTGAAGTTATTCATCGTTTACTTAATGAGTGCGTGCAGCATGATCAAGAAAAACAATACGATCAATTTGTAACCAAAATATGCATTATAGATAATTCGATTCATCAATTACAAGAAAATTTACAGAAAAACTGTTTTACATTCAACAATCAAATGTACGATATTTTTTCGAAAGAAATAAATTCCATTCTACAAAAAATGAATTTTGATCGAGATAATTTAACTAAAAAAGTAAATTATGATTTAAAACATATCTGGGACGAAAATTTATGTATTAAATCTGAAGAAGAAAATGAAAAATTAATCATTAATATTTATTGTAAATTTCGAAATAAAACTGATCAACTCAATGAATATTTGATTGCACTCAATAAAAATTATCTACTTGAACATTTAATAAAAAATTTTGGCAAAAAAGTGATTGACACCATTTTACAAACTATTTTGAATAAAGAATATAGTCTGGATGATTTTGAAATTTCGTCAGTTGATAATACAGATACATTGGTAATTCGATTTTTAAATCAATCAACCGAACTGTATAATGGCGAGCTTATCTTTCAATGTATTGAAACGTTAATTCGATTTTTGCAAATGATCTTTGAATCGAATCAACTTGTTCTTCAACTTCTTAATACAACATTTAAGCAAATATTTAAAATATTGAATGAAAATGTCCTTAATGAATTGTTACCATCAAAAGAGCACGAGTTGCCCAATTATACAAATTATGTTAAACAAGTCGAAGATTTGCAAGAGAGCGCAATAGCGGCCTGTTGTTTAAAAAAGGAAGATGCATTAAATTTTTCAAATTTAATCAATCTTAATTTTGTCAATAAATTATGCTATCAATATTTGATTAAAGGTAGAAAAATAGTTAAGAAAGATCTTTTTCCAACAAAAGAAATTGGCACTAATTACCTGATTAAAAACTCATTAAACACAGATTTTGATATTAATCAAACATTATATTCATTTCCAAAGTGTCGGATAAGTGTATCGGTGAATGAGTTCGTTGAAGTGCTTAAGGAAATCATTAATGAAATCAATTCAAACGATAATAAACATCGCAAAGATTTGTTGGTAACTTTAAGAAAATTATGCGAACTTTATATTGATGTATCAATAATTAAACATCAAAAAAGAATAGATGAATCTTTTGTTTCAGCTGCGATATTTCACAATAATTGCTTTTATCTAGCACATGAACTTGTAAAGCTAAGTAATAAGATTAATTTTACAGAACAGTATTCGATTGAAGCGACTCTTGAAGAAAAGATAAGTCCCAAATCCCTTGAAAAATATGAAACCTATCAAAATTCAAAATGTTGGGATTTAAATGAAAACACTGATTTTGATACTGAATTAATTGATAAACCAACAAATGACATACTTGAAGATGAAACGGCAGAATCTAATAAAATAAAGATAAATATGCCTTTTAATCTAATTGATTTTGTTCCATTATTAAGAGATGTC